>JAODAL010040621.1:0-36718 GCA_025379985.1 Phyllomedusa bahiana
ATTTATGTTTTTATTACCCTTGTGTAGTAGGAGTGCATCAGCTCCTCAAATAACTATAGCCACCGACCTGTTGATTTTTCTCTCACTGGCTGCCAGTGCTGGGTGACTCATCAGCTTCTCAATGCAGGTCAGAGCACAGAGCCCCTGAGCCCCTCCCGCACAGTATGAGGGCACTTGTGATGCTTCTGTAGGGGAAGGGGAGGGCTCTGGCTTCTGTGTCTGTGTAGCTCCTGCTGCCTGGATTAACCCTGTGTGTGCCTGCTCCCTCCTGCTCTCTACACAGATTGAGGCGAGCAGAGGTGAGGCTGATCTGTGGTTAGTACGATGTGACAGCAGTGAAGTATGTTACTTTAATCATGATGTGTCTGTGGAGCTTTGACTATACTAATAGAACAGATCAGGGGGGCATGTGAACAGTTCATGTCCCTCCCTGCTTTGCTGTATTAGTGACACATTGTGATTATAGTAACACACTTCACAGCTGCCCTGTGTCTGTTCTGACAGGGTTTGTTTGTTGTTGCTTGAGATGTCCGAGATGTATGCTAAGCAGGGGGTATAGGAACCTTTACATCCCCCCTGCTCTGCTATTAGCATACACAGCTTCACAGACCTCTGGCTCCATAGCCACTCATAGATCAACCCTCTCCCTGCTGTCTCCTGACTCTGTGGAGAGGAGCAGCAAGAGCTCGGTCACAGCAGCACAGTGCAGCTGATTCAGCAGTAAGCAGCAGATCTAGGCAGGCACACACAGGGTTAACTCTGGAAGAAAACACCCTCCTCCTCCCCTGCTGTATAGAAGTTACTGCAGTCAGAGGAGGAGAACTGTCTGTGTGCTGAGGGGAGGAGGAAAGGGGGAGGAGAAGAGGCAGACAAGAAGCACGCCCCTGAATTCAAAAATCCTATGCTACCAGACACACTGAGGTAGGCTGAAAGCCTGTAGTGAGACAACTCCTTTAAGCTACAATTCAGAAAATACTTAAAACATCCATTCTTTAATTTTCAAAATTATAGATGTGTTCACACCCTACCTGGTAACCCATGGTCCCGACCTCGTTGTATATTGAGAGATGCTAAATCACGACCAATGTTATTAACAACTGGGAAAAGACGTTCCCTCAAAGCATCAACCATTATTTGGTCCTGTGCATTTAGTTTGGCCTTGTTAAACATCGTTCCTCTTAGTAAAGGATCAATTCCACCTATGATAGTAATAAAGGGTCACCATCTCAGTGCATAATATATTTCACACAGAGTATGTAAAAATGGCTGAAAAAAATGAGGGTACCTTGTCTCACTATTCTCCAAGAAGCAAAGAATGTTGTATGAAGTGGGACAACCGGCTCTGTACTGTAGGGACTGTAATCATCTGCTAATCTGTAAATGAATGGCTGCACCATTGTGTGACCCATTCTGTAGGCAATGGTGAAGACATTTGCTACTGTTGGGTCCTCATCTTCATTGTAGGATTCATATGTCGGTAGAACTTCTGACATTTCATCACCCAGCAGTAGAGGCAGCCAATCTTTGTATGTTATTTTCTGTCAGCAAAAAAACCCAAGCTTCAATAAAAGGAAAATTCCTAGAGAACATGCAGATGTAGTATAGGAAAACTTGACAGATAACAAAGTGAGAGCAGATACCATGAAAAGCCATAATATCACAGTCAATTTTGACTCTGCTACATCTGAACTATTAATTATGATACTCAATTATTATACCACACCTGCGAGATTCCTCCAATTATTTTGCGGGTTTCTTGATACAGTTTCTCTCCTGACCATTTTGGGTTTAATTTGTGCAACTCTCCCGCAATGCGATTGTGTTCTCTCAAGAAGAGAGTATGGAAAGTAGTCAGCATAGGTTGTTCATTAGAACGACTGTCCCCTGAAACAAAAATTAAAATCATCACAAAAATGGACAACGTATCAAAAGACATTTGGATATGATTTTAAAGGTTTTTTTAAGAATATTCATTGATTACATATTCTAAGGATAGTGGTGGACCAACCCCATGGGTTCTTATTAGTGTTGAGCGATTGCGTTGGCTATCGAGATCGATCGATAGTCGATAGTCGCCGCTATCGATAAGGTTTTTCGATAGTGAGCATCGATTATGCGCGATGACCATTAAAGTCTATGGGAGAGCAACAACACCTTCATTATTACACCCAAACAAGGCTGGAGAAGCTGAAATTAACATCCACAACAGTCAAATGGATACTGCAAACACTTAGGAAAACACACTTGGGTTTATAAAAGTCACAAAAAAAAAAATTTCACAGCCCAAATTTATTTTCCCCTTGGTCTTTACAACCCGCCTGCCCCTTAAAAAACCTGCATCCCCCCCAAAATTAAAAATTTCCCAAAGGGCAGTTGATTTAAAACCATCATTTTTACTTTGGAACTGGCCCATTGAAAACCCCCTTTGCCCGGGAAAGGCAGCATGAGCCCCAAACCGGGCATGACCCCCACTTTAAAAAAAGTGCCGCAAAAAGGGTCTTTCAACCACCTTTTTTGTTAAAACTGGACTTTGGGACAAAAACCCCTGCCCCTGGGCCACAGCATAGCCCAAACCTCCCTTTGGCCCCCCACTTTTAAAAAAGTGCTGAAAAAAGGAGTCTTTAAAACCCCCTTTTTTATTTTGAACGGGAAACTTAAATATACCTGCCCCCGGGGCCACAGCATAAAGCCCCAAACCTCAGACCCCCACTTTTAAAAAAGTCCCGGAAAAAGGAGTTTTTCCCAACCCAAACCATTTTTATTTTCACTGGCCCATTGACAAAACCGTCCTGGGTCACAGCATGAGCCCCAAAACCTGCATGACCCCAAAATTTAAAAAGTCCCGGAAAAAGGGAAAGTTTTTAAACCCAACCCATTTTATTTTTCACGGGACATTGCTATACCTGTCCGGGGCCCAAAAGCATGACCCCCAAAACCCTTACAGGGACCCCCCATTTAAAAATCCCCGGAAAAAGGGGTCTTTCAACCCCCTTTTTATTGAATTTGGACATTGACTATACCGTCCGGGGGCCACACCCTGAGCCCCAAACCTTTGGCAGCCCCCCAACTTTTAAAAAATTTGCGGGAAAAAAGGAGTTTTTTAAAACCCCCATTTTAGTTAAACCGGACTTTGGGACTTTTACCTGTCCTGGGCACAGCATGAGCCCCCAAAACCTGCATAAACCCCCACATTTAAAATTTGCCAAAAAAAAGGAGTCTTTCAACCACCTTTTTAAATTTTTTCCTGGACATTGCTATACCTGTCCTGGGCCACAGCATGACCCCCCAAAAACCTCATGACCCCCATTTTTAAAAAGTGCCGGAAAAAGGATCTTTTAAACCACCATTTTGTTTCACTGGACATTGTTTATACCTGCCCGGGGCCAAAAGAATACCCCCCAAACCTGCATGCCCCAAAAATTTTTAAAAAATTTGCGGGAAAAAGGGGGATCTTTCAACCCCCTTTTTTAGTTTCACTGGACTTTGACTATACCTGTCCGGGCCCCCAGCATCCCCCCAAAAACCGGGCCTTTACCCCCACTTTTTAAAAGTGCTGCAAAAAGGATTTCTTTAAAAACCACCTTTTTAAAGTTGAACTGGAAATTGACAATCCCTGTCCTGGGCCACAGCATCCCCCCAAACCTCATCCCCCCACATTTAAAAAGTCCCGGGAAAAAAGGGGGAATTTCTTTCAACCACCTTTTTAGTTGAACGGGACATTGACTAACCTTTTCCGGGGCCACACATGCCCGGGGGGGGAAAATTACAGGGGGTGCGGGAAAGCCCGGGCGGGCGTCCGTCATCTATTAACAGGGAAGGTTAAAATCCCCCTGGGGGACGCCAGAACAAAAAACTGTCGTGCTAAAACCCGGGAGTGGGGGGAAGGGGAAAGGTGAAAACCCCTCCAGCCTTCCTCTGTACCCCGGGTCAATAGGGGGGTACGCTTGCCCCCCCCGTATGAGTGTCCCAAATTTGAGTTTCATTTGGGAAAAATACTGGTGGTTAACGCCCCCTTTTAAAACCCCCAAAGGTCCCCTTTTCTTGGCATTCTTTTTCTCATTTTACTCAACGGCTGGGGAAATGGTCTCTGAAACTTTGTTCTCTGTCCGTGTTTCCCATACCCATGTCCTCGAATAACCAACATTGGTAAATTTTTCCCTGTACCTCCCTTGTACAATTAAGGGGAAATTTTTTTTAACAGTAATTTTGTCCATGCTTTTTTTTTTAGTACTTTAATTCTAAAAAACCCAACTTTTTTAAAATAGGTTGGAATCCCCCCATGCTTTGTTTCTTTTTTTTTTCTTTGTTTTAAAAAGGGTTTGTCTCAATCCCAGGGTGATAGCTATGTTAAAGTCTTGAAAAAACCCAAGTCATTTTGCCAATATGTGTCCTTAAACCCAGTGTCCTACCTTTTCCCTGTTTCGGACAGCACCATCCCCCCTTACCCCCACTTTTGACAATTGTGAAGAACAAATGTCTTTTAGAAACAACTTTTTTTAAAAAGGGGAAACCTGTAGTATAGCGGGAAATGCCCGGGCAAAATGCCCCCAAAAATTCAAAGCAAAAACCCTGGGCCATTTTGGCCCAATTTGTGAAGAACAAATGTCGTTAGAAAAAAATTTTTTTTAGAATAGGACTGTAGTTTAGCTGAAATGTCCAGCAAAATGCCCCAAAAATTCAAAGCATGCCCCTTTGGGGGCCATTTTGGTAAATTTGTGAAGAAAAAAATGTCGGGTTTAAAACAACATTTTTTTTATAATGGGAACCTTTGAAATTGCTGCTTTTTCAAAGCACTTTGCCCCAAAAAAAATTTAAAAAAAAAATACTTTCGCCCACTGTTAAAAATTGTGGGGGAGAAATGCCACTTAGAAAGGCCACATTTCTGTTCAAAGGCCCATGGATTATTCTGTATCTCACAGCTAAAACCCCAAAAAAAAATTAAAAATTTTAAACTTTCTCACCCAAATATTAAAAATTTTTGAGGGGGGGAAATGCCCCCTTGAAGCCACTTTTCTTTTAAAAAGGACCAAAATTTAAATGGGCTGTATCTCACAGAAAACTTGCCCCCAAAAAATTTATAAATATAAATTCTCACCCACTAAAAAAATTTGTGGGGGAGAAATCCCAATTTAGAAGCACATTTTTTGTTCCAAAGGACCATGTTTAAATTGCTGAAATTTTCACAGAACATGACCAAAAAACCCATTGACAATGCAAAAAACTTCTTTAAATAAAGTGGGGTAAAGGGAATACGGTTTTTGTCAAAAACCTTGCTGTTTTTAGGGGCTCCTCACAGAAAAAACCATAAAAAATTAAACTTTTGGGAAAAGAGAAAAAAAAAATTGCAGAAAGTAAAAAAATG
Organism: Phyllomedusa bahiana; assembly: GCA_025379985.1. NCBI lineage: Eukaryota > Metazoa > Chordata > Amphibia > Anura > Hylidae > Phyllomedusa > Phyllomedusa bahiana. The sequence continues at coordinate 5,363 of JAODAL010040621.1, forward strand.
ACCTTTTAAAAAAAAAAAGTTTTCAAGGGGCCCCATTTTTTTTAAAAAGGGAAATGGAATTTAGCCCGGGCCAACAATCGGTGACCTCGGAAAATTGGGGGCCACAAAAAAACCACAGAAACCAAAGCCTGATTCTTTCTTGATGAAAGTCAAAGACCCACATTATTTTTGGAAAAAGCCGGATGCTTTGTCTGAAATGACTCCTCCAGCTGTGCTGAAGGTCCGCTCAAAAAGACGCGGCTGCTGGGCAGGAAAAAACACCTCTATGGCGTGACAGCCACCCTGGGCCCCATTCGTCCCCCTTTTTGGATCCCCAAAGTCTTTTGGGGCCCGGGAACACATGCAAAAACATGGGTTTTGGGAACCCCGATAGTCGGGGCACCAGGGATCTTAAGCTGTTTCCCCTGTGTGTTGGATGTGTCCCCGCATTGCATGCGTTTGGTGATTTGGAAAACAAAAAAACCCAGGGGTCCCCCCCTTTTTTAGGCTTTTTCCCACCTTGCTGCTGCTGCCAAAAAGGGCCTACTTGGCCCCCCTACTGGGGTTCACGTCGCTGATGTTTTTCCCAAACCGTGACTTTTGGGGGAACGTGAAGCAAACAACAATGTCTCCATTTTGATCAACCCAGAAAAGGTCTCCATTTCCTCATTTTACTCTCTATTTGGGGGGGTTTAAAAGGAAAGTGGGGATTTTTTTTTTGTCCCGGGGATCCGGGAGGGGGCCCCCCCAGTAACTTTTGTTCTTTTTTGAGGGCCCTTAATGCGAGGTTCATGTTGGGGGAAAAAGGGACATTCAAGCCCTCATTTTAGAGTTTGGACCCCTTGATTTCCCAAGCCTCGGGGGTTCGGGGGGCACTAGCAAACTGTCTTCCTCTTTTTCCCACCTCCGCCTAAAAATTCGCCCCAACCCCTTTTCCCAAAGGAAGGGACTGGGTAACACCCGGTGTCTGGAATTACCTCCTCCTCCTCCTCCTCCTCCCTCCCTCCGGAAAACACTTCAACACAGCCCAACTTGCCTGAGATGATGCACCCGGGAGAGCTGATGCGCCACCTTGCACAAGTTTCTGGACCCCAAACCCAAACTGCCTAATGAAGACCCATGAAATTGTGAAAAATGTCGGGGGCCCTTTTGGATTTTACGGAAAGAAAGGCTTTTCCCTGTTTCCCCATCTGTGTCCGGTTTTCCTCCCCCGTCGCGGGGGGGAAAATTTTGTTTCCCGAGTGTCCTAAAGGTCGTTCCAGAACAAGATCCAAACCCCAATGCTCCCCCCTGACAAGGGAATTTGTCCGCACTGGGCCATTTTGGTGGGTTTCCCTTTAAAACTGGCAAGGGGTTGGGGAGAGCTCTTTTCCCCGCCTCCACTTCGGTGGTTTTAACACCCCGAGGTCCCTACCGCTGCTTGTCAGGCCCATGTGTCACTTCGGACTGCGTTTTGGCATTGCGCTGCTGCCACAATCGCTGGGCGGGGGAGGGTGGAATTTTCCAGCATGTTGCCACGTCAACAAAAGAGACGGTTGACGGGAGGCCGAGCTGGGCGCTGGGGGAACCAGCCAGGCGGGATGAAGCAGGTGCAACCGGAAGTGGGGAACTCAGGGCCTCGGCCTTTTTCAAAAAGGCAGTCCCAAACCCGGGGAGCTCTTTAGAAATTTTGGATGACCAAGGGGTTTATGAAATGTGCCCGCAAGGATGTGCCCCCAGCCAAACCCATTCCCTTTAAAGGGGGCCCGCCCGATTTCGCCCGTTAAACGCACAAACCCCCTTGCCTGGCCCTAAAAGGGTTTTTGTCACCCAAACCCAAAACGCTCGGTCTCGTTTTCTTAAGCCCTCCCCAGCTTCCCGACCTGTGTGGGGCGGTTTTCCAAGGGAGATTAAATTTCAACATGGCCGGTGTCTCTGGGCCGTGATGCCACCAAGGGGGCCCTTGGGGGGGAAAAAGGGCCCCGCCCCCTCCCTTTCGGTTTTGAAGAGCGTGCGCCAAAACCCCGAGAGCCCCCCGTCACCCCCAGGGGCATCCCCCCAGCTCACCCAATGAGCTGTCACAGGGGATTTAGCGGCCCTTTGGCCCTGCCCCACTATCCATGTGCGGTGGGGGAATGGACTTTTTTCCGGGCAAGGATGCAGACAACGCCTTGAAATTTTTGATTACCCGTGGCCCGGCCAGGGCCCGGGACGGCTTTTCTGGCAAAAAAAGCCTGCTCGGCATCGTGGAAAATTTGGGGGCCCAAACTGGGCCCTGACGTGGCGGAACCCTCTGTGTCCACCAACGGAAAGGCAAAAATTTCCCCGGCCAAAAGCCTGGCAATGCCGACATTCCCGGCTTTTGGTTTGGGGGGGTTTGGGTTTTAAAGTGTTTTTTTCTGCTCCTCCCCAAACCCGGGAAAACAAAGACTGGCTGCTTTGAATGGCCCCTGTACGGCGTGCAGGGCCCTCAAATGGCGGAAGGAGAAGGGGGGGATGGGTTTTCTGGTGGTGCTTGGTGGTACTCGGGCGACGGTGGGGCTGAAGCGGGGGGTGATCCCTGAACATAACTTGGAAAGGGCATGGGGAGCTGAGGAACGCTTGGGGGTGGCGGAGGGGGGAGGCCCGGGGACAGGGGGTTTGTGACAGGGGGTTGGAGGGCCCCCCGTCGGTCGGCCTTTTTTGGCCCAAATGTTCCCTCCAAATTTTAACTCATGCATTCGCTGCTGTACTAGACATGTTTGGGGGGGTTAAAACCCCTTTAAAGGGTTTTTGCCTCTACTTAAAGCGTTTTTCGGCAAAGGCCCGGATATGACATCGCTGATTTTTTCCCAACTTTTCTCAAAGAAGGCCCAGGTTGAGAGGTCCCCGGGGCCTTTTTGACCGGCGTAAGGAGGAGCGGGGTTTTGCGCTGACCGTTGGCTGGGGGAATCATATCAGGGGGATTCTGGGGAACCCCCCTTCCCTTTTTTTTGGGGGGACCGTTTTTTACACTACCCCATTTTCTTCCTCCTCGCCATGATGAAGGGGCTCGCAAACAAATTCTGTGGAAAAAACCCAGGATTTGGGCCGCAAAGTGTCATCTTTATAATATCAACACAGGGGGACTTGGTCCTCCCGACTTTCTGCATCCGAACTGTGGGCTAAAAAGCAAGGGGGACTGCAAGGCGGGTTTCCCGACCGCCCGGGGTTTTGCCCATTTACCGGCTTCCTTCACCCCCCTTGGAAAGGATCAGTAACTGGGCGTTTAGAGCAGAGAAAATCATCCTTTTTGGCCTCTTGATTTTTAAAAATGCCTTTGACCCCCAAAAAGCATTTTTGTCATCAAAGAGGTCCTTTAGAAAATGGATTAACCCCAGTGGTGGGTTTCACGAGTTTTACATTTTGGGTGCTTCATGTTGGAAGATGTGATGATGGCCTTTATGACGGAAAATTTTGTTTGGGCCCCGACTGCAGGACGAGGAGGTAAGATGCTAGATGCAGGTTTCATTAACCACTGAAGGGGCAGATGGCGAGATGTTTTGTTTCTTAGATTCACAGGGCCCTGACCCAGGGGGATGGGCAAAGGGCCCGACGGTCCGCAAGACGATCCGCCCGGCATGCTGTTGTCGCCAGGGACTGGAAGGGGACCCCTTTTCTCTTTCCCAACCTCCCTGTGGGTCCCCCCCAGAAATTTTCTGTTTTTAAAATTTACGTAAATGCTGCGTCAATGAACATTTCCCGGGGGCGCAAAAGTAAAAAAAACACTAACTTAAAGTTTTGGGTATAATAAACGGTATTTTTTTCCCAAAAACCCTTTTAATTCCCCCTGTGGGAATATAGAATTGCGTTTTAAAAAAATTTTTGTAGATGCTTTCGTCAATGAACGGGGGTTTTTCAAAAAATAAAAAAACGTAACTGTTTTGTTTTGATATAATAAACGGGGAATTTTTGGGACCTTTTTAAATTTACCTGTGGGAATTAGGGAATTTGGGTTTTTTTTAAGATTTTTCGGAAATTGGGTCAAGAACAGTTGCTGGGTGCGCAAAAGGGAAAAAAAAACGTAACTGTTTGGGTTTTTTATAAAAAAACTGTATTTTTTGCACCTTTTAAAATTTACCCGTGGGGGAAAATTTTAGGAAATTTTCTGTTTTTTAAAATTTCCCCTAGAAGGGTTTCGTCAATTTAAAAATGCTGGGGGTGGGCCCAAAAGGGGCAAAAAACACGTAAAAAGTTATTTTTGAAATAATAAACGGGGATTTTTTGCAACCCTTTTAATTCCCCGTGGTGAATTTTAGAATTTCTGTTTTAAAAATTTACGTAGAAGCCGCGTCAAAGAACCTGCTGGGTGCGCAAAAATCAAAAAACCCGTAACTGTGTGTTTTTCTTTCGATACACAGTAATTTTTGGGGAAAAAACCAAACCCGTGCTGACTACAAGATTTTGGTTTTTTTAATTTAAAAAATGCCCGGGGGATATTTCAACAGTCACAGGTTTAATGGGTAAAATTGAACCCTAACTGAAATGTATACTGATAATAAAAATGGAAATTTTGCAGCTAACCCAAAAAGAACCCGCAGTTTTTTAAAATGGGTGTTTATCCAATATAAGTTTAGGGTGCCCAATATCCCGGAAAAAAATTTTAATAGCAAACTTTTTAAAAATAAAGATATTCCACACAATGTCTAACTAAGTCTTTTGGGGAAAATTTTTCCAGTGTTCTTTATAGAAGACTTGTCTTTTGTTGGCCCCCCGGCCCCCCCCCCCCCCCCCCCCCCACCGCCGTGAATTTACGCGGTAGATGCTGTTTTAAAAAATTCCCTTACAATACAAAAATTTAAATCCTAATCAACTAAATTGGAAAGGGATCCAGCTATAGAAGGGAGGTTTCTTGTGCAAAATAGATAATTTCGCTGACTTTTTGGCCACAGGCGAGCGCAGGTCCTATCCTATGAGACGCTGAGAGCACGGGCTGAAACAGGAACGCTGTTCTTTGAAAGAAGGGCATGTGATTTTTCCAGCCAATCGCAACCATACAACCCCAGTCAGAGTCGCACACACATCTCCCCTGCCTATTTGTAACCCATTTGCTGGGCCGCCAAAATTCAGGAAAGCCCCGAAAAAAGGCGCGATTTTAAATAGGAGGCACAGATTTTAACCTTAATTATCGAGATCGGAAAATTTCGATCACCATAAAAAACCTTTGCCGTTTCAATTTTGTCGATAAAAATCGTCAACACTAGTTTTATTCCAGAAAAAGCAGCATTTTTTAAAATTTTCACCTGAGATACTGCAGCTCAACTTCATTCTCTTAAATGGGGAGAAACTGGGGCAGGCTTAGGCTATGTCTCCACAGAATTCGTTCAAATGGGCCATATCTACAGCTTTAGACAAATGCTGGAAAAGGGGTTTTGGCACGATTTAGTAAAAACACCGGGGTTTTTTTTGGATTTGCCGTCGCCCCCCGTACATTCAATGTACAGGGCCAACGACATATGTGGGCGGAATCCTTAAAAAAACAAAAAGTTGCAGATTCGGCAGATTTTAAAAAAATAAAAAAAAATCATGCTGTTAAACACAGCACGGATTTTTTTATTGCTGTTATGAAAACACAGTTTACCGGGGGTTCGTATTTTGATTATTGGCTCATAACAGCAATGAAAAGTTCGACGGGGAAGCTATGTTTTTGTAAAACACACCCTTTGGAAAATGAAATTTAAACCCCAAGAATTGTGCAGTTGTTGCAAAAAAATCTAGTGCACATGTCCTGAAGCACATTTGTTAAATTTTAAATACATTTTCACCTTCTCTGACTATAAGGGGCCTTCACCCCGGGATTTGCCAAGGGGTGGCGGGCCTTTCTGCGGGGCCGTAAATTTTCGCTGCAGTACGGGAAAACCAAAAAGTCGCAGTAAATTACGGTAATCCACCGTTCTCCCTAGAGAAAAGTGGATTCCTTTGCCCCCCACCCCTCGGCTAATCCCCCCGGGCGGGGGGGATAAGTACCCTGAAAATTATCCAAGGGGCAATACGCCGCCGGGGTTTATAATGGAAGTCTATGGAGCCGGGGGGGCCGCGCCCCCCCCGCCCCCGCCCCTTATTTAAGCCGGAATTGCGAAACGCAATCCGGCTGCAAATTCCGGTTGAATAAGCCTTGGGGAACCGGGGGTAAGTTTGGGGTTCTTGGGTTTTAAATTTCATGGCTTAGCTAAAAGGAATTTCAACGCAACATCGTGCACCAAAAAGGGTGCTAATTATTGGAGTAACCTGAGCCAACCAATAGGTGGTATAACGTTAGACACAGGGGTCACATTTATCAAGGCAATTGCACTAGAATTCTGGCACAATTTGCACCAAAAATAAAGTCATATATGCTGTACCCAACATTTATTATATGTTTTAGACAGTTTCTAGACACTTCTGCACCTTGTCCAACAAAATTGGCATGGCCTCGGCCAAAGTTTGTGGCTTCATATGAAACGAGGCCTGGCTTAGCATGCAATGCCGTGCTCCAAAAATGCGTATCATAAAAGTAAGTAAACTTAAACGTGATACAACGACTGCCCGCCGACTTTAGACATTGGCCGGTGCGGGTCGTTCGTCTGCAGCGACGTCTTAAGCAGAGATCGGAGTTTGCGGCGCCCGGCTACACAGCCCTGATCCCAGAGCATCTCCTGCGAGCACTGTGTAGCGTGGGAAACCTCCGCAACCCGGTGCTTTAACTCTTTGATTGCGGCAGATCGTCACCGCAGCGCAATCAAAGGGTTTCCCTGCTCTGTCAGGTGATCAGAACACCCAGTGACCCGACAGAGCCCGGGGAATGGCTGCACAGTCTGCCCTGGGGGCCTAGAGTGGCCCCAGGACATTCTGCGTAAGAAGCCAGTGACCAGGGCACACTGTGTGCTGCCCTGCTCACTGCCTGTGTCAGACTGATACAGATTACAATGTATTAGCATAGATGAATATGCTAATACATTACTAAGTGTAAAAAACAGAAAAACAGAAAAAGTGTAAAAAAATAATAAAAAAAATAATACAATAAAAATAAATATTTAATAAAAAAGAATTGTATATATTACACACACAAAAAAAAACTACACATATTAGGTATCCACACGACTGTAATAACCTCTAGAATTAATCAAGCAAGTTATTAAGTGTGAAATGTGAATAGTGTAAAAAAAAATTCAAAAATAAATAAAAAATTTAAAAAAAAAATTCTGCAATTATTTATAAGTGAACTTAAACTATTCCCCCATAAAGTACAACTTGTCTAGAATAAAACGAGGCCTAATGCAACTGCATCATTGAAAAAATAAAAAGTTACAACTGTTGAAACGCAAGGAGGCAAAAACTAAAAAAAAATTCTGGTCATTAACTACTTTTCAGGTGTTCGGCTTAAGGGGTTAATACAGATTTACAGATTTGTGAACACTATGATAAATGTGGCACATCATAAGACTGTCTAATCTAACTTAAAACTGTCTGACAGACTCTATTGATAAATCTGCCCCAGTATGTTAAAGGGGTGGTCTCACTACGAAGATCATAGTCGAAAATGTGAGGACCAAAAATCTAAGGATGTAAGTCCTTTGTTACTTTTAGCAAAGTGCTACGGTGTTAGAGAACAGGCTGGTATATTGTGCTTAGCAATGGTGTTTGTTTACAGTTCGGGGAAGCATTCTGTCCTGCCCAGATCGCGGAAGAGAATGCACATTCAAAGAAAAGGCAGCGAAGAGGTTGGGTCCGGGAACATGCAGTGATGTGTGTACTGACAGCCACATGCATGGAGGAGAGGCAGTGAAGAGTACATGTAGGGATGTTTGTATTGGCAGCCATATGCACGGAGGCGAAGCAGTGAAGAGGACATGTAGGGATGTGTGTATTGGCAGCCATATGCACGGAGGCGAGGCAGTGAAGAGGACATGTAGGGATGTGTGTATTGGCAGCCACATGCACTGAGGAGAGGCAGTGAAGAGGACATGTAGGGATGTGTGTATTGGCAGCCACATGCACTGAGGAGAGGCAGTGAAGAGGACCTGTAGGGATGTGTTTATTGGCAGCCACAGGGATGTGTGTATTGGCAGCCACATGCACAGAGGAGAGACAGTGAAGAGGTCGCTCGGGGGGTGTGCGTACTGGCAGCCACATGCACGGAGGAGATAGAGAAAGAGAGAGAGATCACTGACTGCAAGAGGAGGTGGTGCGACGGAATGTGCGATTCACTAACTGCTAGCGGAGTCGCTGCGGGGAGGGCGAGATTCACTGACTGCTATTGGAGGTGCTGCTGGGGAAGGTGAAATTCCATGACTATTAGCGGAGGTGCTGCGGGGGAGGGTGAGATTCACTGACTGCAAGCAGAGATGCTGCAACGGAGTGTGCGGGGGAGGGTGCAATTCAATGACTGCAAGCGGAGGTGCTGTGGGGAAGGTGAGATTCACTGACTGTAAGCGGAGGTGCTGAAGGGGTGGATGAGATTCACTGACTGTTAGAGGAAGTGCTGCAGGGGAGGGTGAGATTCACTGACAGCTAGCTTAGGTGCTGCAGGGGAGGGTGAGATTCACTGACTGCTAGCGAAGGTGCTGCGGGGATGGTGATATTCACTGACTGCTAGCGAAGGTGCTGCGGGGATGGTGATATTCACTGACTGCAAGCGGAGGTGCTGCAAAGGAAGGTGCGGGGGAGGGTGCGATTCACTGACTGCAAGCGGAGGTGCTGTGACTGAGGGTGCGGGGGAAGGTGCGATTCACTGACTGCAAGTGGAGGTGCTGCGCCGGCGTGTGCGGGGGAGGCTGTGATTCACTGACTGCAGGCGGAGGTTCTGGGGCGGATGGCGAGATTCACTGACTGCAAGCGGAGGTGCTGTGACTGAGGGTGCGGGGAAGTGCGTATTCACTGACTGCAAGCGGAGGTGCTGCGACGGAGGGTGCGGGGGAGGATGTGATTCACTGACTGTGAATCGTTCCACATCTTGACCAGCACTGAAGCATTGTTTTTTTTTCACGATTTTCTTATATTAAATTTTGACTCGGGATGTCAAGTACTGGGAAAAGAAGTGTCAAGTCACATACTGAAAAACATTTTGCAAAATCGTACACGTTTACAAGCCTGCATTTAGTATTATAAGAAAACATTGAAGACAGGGAGAAAGGATAGGAGGATGCTGCAATAGCTCTTTCTTTTTGTGGTTTAAGTCTGCATACTGTAAGAATATGTTCACACGGCGTATTTACTGGGCGTAATTTGGAGTGTAATTGCATTGCAATATGACCAAACTACACCCCGCAAATACAGTAATTCATAGCGTTCAATCAGTATACCTCATATACCTGCAATTTGCGTATTGTGTGCCGGGAGAAAGAAGAAGACATGTCAGTGGGAGTGCTTCAGAAATATGCGTTGGCTAGTACGTACTTCTGAAGCAACATGTGTATTGTGGTGCACACAATGCATGCCGAAATCCACCTGCAATACGCCAGGTGAACATACCCTAAGAGAGAGCGCAGAAGTTGGAGACAAGCATCTCATAGAAACACAGAAGATTGATGGCAGGAAAGGCCCACCTGGTCCACTAGTCTGGCCTGATATTATTTTATTTATATTTTTATTGTATGATATATACATGTGTATCTCAGGCAGGTTTACATTCACTTGCTGTTGACTTTCTAACCCCATCTGCTGGAAGTTTATTCCAAGTATCTACTACTCTTTCAGTAAAATAATTTTGTCTAACATTACTTCTGATCTTCTTCCTAGCTACTTTTAGAATGTGCCCTCTTTTCTTGAATTCAGCTCTTTTCCCATAAGCCATTGCTTTATGCAAAACAGTCAGTGAGGTCTGAATGGCAAGTAAACCCTCACACCGACCAATTTATTGGTTCCTCTCCGCAAGGAGAGATTTTTCCCCTTTCGAAGCCACTCTTGCCTCTCACCCAGCCAACCAGTAAGTTCTACACTGCACTGACGAGGGGCAAATACCCTGAAACAGCTGTCTGTAGTTGGACTTAACTGGTTTGGCTCAATTTGAAGCGATCAGCATAAAGTCAACTGGGCTCTGGAGGGTGTAAACGGGCCTGGAAGAATCAAAGGAAAAGGGGGCTAATGGTTGGAGGAATTGAAGGGACTGTTAAGATCGGTGAAGGAAGCCTGATGATATGAGGTTGTTTCGCAGCCAAAGGTGTTGGAAACTTGACCAGGATTGATGGTGATCTCAATGCTGAGCTATATGTGAGTATCCTACAAGATGAGTTACTCGAGTACTATGGGTATGAAAAGAATGACATAGTGTTCCAGCAGGACAACTACATGAAGCATACATCAAGGTTGGAGAAGAAATGGTTCAATGACAATGAAGTAGAGTTGGCCCCACAGTCGCCAGACCTCAACTCGATTGAACACTTGTGGGTAGAGTTGAAGATAAAGCTGCATTCGTACCCAAGTGAGTTGACCAATATGCACCAACACCTAGGATCAGATTTCGGTCAAGGCATGCTTGGGTCTGATCGGGAGCATGCCCAGAAGGATGTAGGCAGTGTTAATGGGCAAATGTGGATTTACAAAGTATTAACAAAATAATAAAAAAATAAATTGATGTTTTTAGGAGCAAATCAGTAACAATGCAGTTACATGACAAGAATCTGCATAATTAAGCATATGCTAAATAATTGCAAGTCAAATTTCTGTATGAGAACCAAGATGATTGTCTATAAAATGATTGTAATCTCACATTCAAAGCTCTAGTGGATGGTGAGATATGGAGCTTAAAAGTCAAAAGTTTAAAATATTATTACGCTTTTGCTCATCAGTGTACTTCAAAAGCTGTCTAAATCATCTATGCTGTTTTTATTGTGTACAGATAGGCAAGTTTATGCAGATACCCCAAGAACCCTCTAACTTTACCTGCCACAAAGCAAGGCAATCCCAATGACGGGTTGGTCCTGGAACATATGTCGGGTGCATTTCCACCAAAAGGCAGAAAGGGAAATCCATTGTCGGAAAAGTTCTGATTAACAGCCAAAAGACCAAGTTGGTTTGTGTTGTTGCGGAGCATGTTTGCAAGATTCACATCACTGCCATATACCTGGCTTCCATCAACAAATGAAGTTAGACCATTTATCTGTTGACGCACAGGACTCGTCAGACTGCAGACTGACGCTGTACGAATCAGAGGGATACACTCACTGCCATTGATATACCGAGGATCATTTGGTGGAACCTGGAAACACACAACAGAAGATACAATACTTCAATAATTTACTCTGATTATTGATTTCATTGTATTGATTAGTGTTGCACTTCAGATTTTGGTCAATGTCAGATTCAAGCTGAATCCAAAAGAGCAGCCTAGAAGCAGTATCTTACTGTTGAGTATTTACTGTTGAGATTTTATTTCTATTTTCTTGCACATTTACCACTATTTGTAGCAGTACTTTGATGACCCCTTTTTGATACATGGTATGTGGTTTGGTTGAATTACAGGTGCTGTGGAGCATAACTGCTGCATATAGTTAAGGTAAGTTACTTAGAATAATCTGTCATTTATATTTATAACATTTTTTGGATGCTTCTGTTTGGAATACACATGAATACAAATTTATGTTGTGAATTTCCATCATTTTGATATGGAAGAATTTGGGGTTTTCAATTCCAAAAAGAAATTTTAGCATGGTTACTATATTCTTTGTGATTTTCTGTATCTACTCAGGGAGGAGTGCAGGGAGTCCAGTGGTATCCTGCAGCTTAAACTGAATGCAGCTGACCCAGAACTCCCACAGAACAGAATGAAGAGTTGTGTGCAAGTCTGACTCTTTATTCCCATTCCCAAGATAGGTTCGGATCCTATTATTATGCCATCAAAGTGCAGAATGGAAACACCCCTCTAAAGGGATGTTCTCACTACAGTGATTACTTTAAATATGTAGGTAAAGGTAAATAAAGTATATTATCAAATATATTGCTATTCTGATTTTGCTTCCCTGGAGAGCTAGATCAGTTCTTATTTTCTGCTTGTGTACACAAACTTCCCTAGGTTACTGACCATCTCTCTCTGCTCTAACAGGCTCTAGAGCCCTGACCAGGATGGTGACATTACTCCTTGCTCTTCCTTATCTCCAGCACAGGAGCTTATTTATGTTTCTTACTGACAAACTTTAGCCCTTTAGAGCTCTGTAGCCTTGGGTTCTGCTGTTTAGAACCCTCCATCACCAAAGTCCCTGTAACAGGATAAGCTAAGAGTAGCAGAGCTGAAATGTCACTGCTATAGATCCACCTGCAGCCTAAACAGGAAGTGGGAGCCTGAAGCTGACTGTGAAGAGCATGAAACAGCCATAGGGGAAAACACCTTTTACTCTATTTAGAGCTAGTATCTATTACCTGTGGTTACGTGTGTTACGATAAAAATAGTTTTTTATTTGTTTACCTATTTTTGTATCTTATGTAATATTTATGCCTGTCTCTTACTTCATGCCCTGTATGACATATTTTGTCTGTTTTTAAGTGTTTTAACTATACCAGATCTGCAAAGGCATAACTTGAAGCTCCGGGGCCCTAGTGCAAAAAGTGATATGGCCCCCCCACTTACCATTTGCCGCTTACAATGCTGGTATCTCCCTATGTTGCGGGAGGGCTTTTGGGCCCCCTAAGGCTACAGGGCCCGGTAGCGACTGCTACCTCTGCACCCCCTATAACTACGCTCCTGCAGATCTGCTTTGTTGTATTTAAAAATCTGTGGAAATACAGTAATTTCTTTGGTTGTCAGGGTTTTTTCCTTTTAGGCCCCGTCATGAACTCGGAAGTTATAGTGGTGCCCATTTCTTTGATACTGTTGTAATAAAAAAAAAAGTCTTACCATTAAAGGGAAACACGGATGAATGTTAACACAGCTCTTATCACAATCTACATTTTGTGAAAATGATGATGTTGTTGGGGTAGCAACAGAGAGGTCCAAATCGTGATCCAACCACTGACCCCACTGCATGAACATAAGAGATCTACCATCATCTAGTTCCAATGAGTCAGTGGATAATTTAACAACTTCATTTGATACCTCACGTGCCTGTTGGTTGCAAAAGAAGACAAATTATTATGTTAGAAGCGTGCCATGGGAAAAGTTCTTATCCAACATCAAACTACTGAGTTAGCAAAATTTACCAAGGGTAGAGTAAACCCATTGATGGGACGGCTTCTAGTCCAGCCTGGGCAGGAAATTCATCCTGTATTTGGGTTGAGAGAGTTTGTAACCAGTGTTGGATTTACCAAGAATAGGTTTCTTTCTGTAAAACAAATTATATTTGTATATATCTATATAGCCGGCTCCATCCCTGCTGTTAGTGGCGGTGATGATGTATGAAAGTCGCCAGCATTGCCGCTCTCATCTCTGCCCCTGGTAGTACATTCAGACTAGAAGACGCTCCACCAAAAAAATTTGGGGGGAAAAAAGTGTCACTTATAGTCTGAAAAATACAGTACTTTAGACAATGGGATATTTTAGTGCACTTTCTGCGGGTTATTTATTAAGACCAACATATCTTATGCCGTTGAGCAAGCACCCCAAGGGTAACCCATAAATTTTACAGCCAAGCTCTAAAAATAAAATCTAAAAAAGAATAAATTTTTCCAAAAAAATTTAAGATTTGTAAAAATAAATTTATATCGCTGGGAGGGAAAAAAAATTATAATAAATTTTTTGTCGGTAGGTGACTATGTTATGGTAACTGGAAGTGACTTTGGGACCAGATGGCTTTTGGAAATTTGGGTTTTACCCCAAAAAACCCTGGGGGCCAACATTTTTTAAAAACAAAGAGGTTAAGACGGGTTTTTTGTTCCCCAAATAGGCAACCAATTAGGTTCCCCTTTTTTTTTTTTCCCTCAAAAGCACTATTTTGCAGGGCCGCCGAAAAGGCAGTAAAAACCCGGTTACTGCTAAAAACCGGGGCCCCGGGTTCGGGGTCTTTTAAAGCCAGGGGGGGGCCCGCCGCCGCCGGCATGCCCGCCCCCTCTGGCTTCACTGGGCCCTTTTTTTTTGTTTTGCACTTTCCGGTGGGGGACCGCAAAACCTTTTAAGGGGATGAACGGCGGGGGCAGGGAGAAGCTGGGGGCGCCCCTGCCCCTACCGTCCCTCCCGTCCTTTACCCTGCCGTCCCTTTACGCCACCGCCCCGGGGGCCTGCCGCGCTTCCTGTTCTCGGGCCCCAAGCCTCCCGGGTTTAGGTTTTGGAGCGGACGGAGACGCCGGGGAAACCCGGGGGCCATTTTAGAAAATTTAACCTACGGGGGGGCTCGGGGGGGGGGGGGGGGGAAACTACAGCTAGGGGAGGCCTGGGAGGGGGGGGGGGGTGGGGGAAAACAAACAGCTACAGGGGGCCCCCTGGATGGGATGGGGGGAAACTACAGCTAGGGGGGGGCCCTGGATGGGAGGGGGGGAAAAACTACAGCTACAGGGGGCCCGGGATGGGGGGGGGGGGGGAAACCCCAGCTGCGGGGGGCCCTTTGGGAGGGGGGGGGGAAAAACTTCAGAAACAAAGGGGGCCCGGGAGGGGGGGGGGGGGGGGAAACTTCAGTAAAAGGGGGCCCTGGATGGGAGGGGGGGAAAATACAGCTACGGGGGGCCCCTGGAGGGGGATGGGGGGGAAAATTACAGTTACGGGGGCCCTGGATGGGAGGGGGGGGGAACTACAGCTACGGGGGGCCCTGGAGGGGGGGGGAAAACTTCAGCTACAGGGGGCCCTGGAGGGGGATGGGGGGAAACTACAGCTACGGGGGGCCCCCGGGGTGGGAAGGGGGGGGAAAAAATACAGCTACGGGGGCCCTGGATGGGGGGGGAAACTAACAGAAACAGGGGCCCGGGAGGGGAAAATGGGGGGGGGAACTACAGCTAAAAGGGGGCCCGGAAAGGGGGGGGGGGAAAACTACATTTTAAGGGGGGGGCGGGGCCCCCTGGAGGGGGGGGGGGAAAACTACAGCTACAGGGGGCCCGGGGAAAGGGAGGGGGGAAAACTAAAAGCTACGGGGGCCCTGGGGGAGGGGGGGGGGGGGGGGAAAACTACGGGCACAGGGGGCCCTGGATGGGAGGGTGGGGGAAATCCCAGAACGGGGGCCTGGGGGGGGGGGGAAAAAACAGCAAAACGGGGGCCCTGGATGGGAGGGGGGGAAACTACAGCTCCCCTTTGGGCCCTGGATGGGAGGGGGGGGAAAACTACAGCTAAAAAGGGGGCCCGGGAAATTGGGGGGGGGGGGAACTACAGCACGGGGGGGCCCTGGTTGGGGGGGGGGGAAAAACTACGTAAAGGGGCCCGGGAAAGGGGATGGGGGGAAAACTACGGGCAACAGGGGGCCCTGGATGGGGGGGGGGGGAAAACAGGACGGGGGGCCCTTGGAAATTGGGGGGGGGGGGGGGGGGGGGGGGAACTAAAAAGCTACGGGGGGGCCCGGTGGGATGGGGGGGAAATGGAAAAAAAAAAAGCCAAAAAAAAAAAAAAAAAAAAAAAAGGGGCCCGGGGGGGGGGGGGGGGGGGGACAAACAGTTTTTAGGGGGCCCTGGATGGGGGGGAAAACTACCCTACAGGGGGCCCCTAATACTGGGGGGGGAAACTACAGCTACAGGGGGCCCTGGGGGGGGGGGGGGGAAACTACAGCTACAGGGGGCCCTGGGGGGGGGGGGAAAAACAAACAGTTTACGGGGGGGCCCGGATGGGATGGGGGGGGAAACAAACCGAAAACGGGGGCCCTGGAGGGGGGGGGGGAAAACAACAGTTTCGGGGGGGGGCCCCGGGGATGGGGGGGGAAACCCTACAGCTACGGGGGGCCCTGGATGGGATGGGGGGGGGGATTTAAGAAACAGGGGGCCCCTGGATGGGTTTGGGGGGGGGGGAAACTCAAGCAACGGGGGGCCCGGGTTTAAAGAGGGGGGGGGGAAAAAAAAGGGCTACAGGGGGGCCCGGAGGGGGGGGGGGAAATCCAAACATTACAGGGGGCCCTGGAGGGGGGGGGGGACACTACCCCTAAAGGGGGCCCCTAATACTGGGGGGGGGGGAAACAATGCCAACAGGGGGCCCTAATACGGGGGGGGGGGGGACCTATGCCAAAAGGGGGGCCCAATGGGGGGGACTATTTGTCTAAGGGGGCCCCCTTTAATGCGGGGGGGGGAACTTTTTTTGCCTCCCGGGCCCCCTTTAAGGGAACGGGGGGAACTATTTCCCCTACAGGGGGGCCCTAATCTAAAAGGGGGGGGACTATTCTCCCCTACAGGGGGGCCCAAATTTTAAAAGGGGGGGGAAACAATTCTTACTCCCGGGGGGCCCAAAATCTACAGGGGGGGGGACTTTTCCCGGGTTTAACGGGGGGGCCCCAAATTAACAGGGGGGGACAAATTCCCTGCCTAAAGGGGGGCCCAAAATCTAAGGGGGGGAACATTTTTTGCCTACAGGGGGCCCCCAAACTAATTAAAAAGGAGGGGGACTATTCTGCCCTAAAAGGGGGGCCCAAATTCAGGGGGGGGACTATTTTCCCCTACAGGGGGGGCCAAATTTACTGAGGGGGGACTATTCCCCTTTAAGGGGGGGGAATATTTCCCTTTACAAGAGGGCCCTAATCAAAGGGGGGGGGGCCCATTTTCCTAGGGGGGGGCCCCTAATCTATATGAGGGGGACGATTCTGCTTACAGGGGACTCTAATTTTACAGGGGGAGACTTTTCTCCCTTACGGGGGGGGGCCCTAATCTACAGGGGGGGGACATTCTGCCTACAGAGGGTTTAAATCAAACGGGGGGGGACTTTTTCTTCCTACAGGGGGCCAAAATCTACAGGGGGGGGACAAATTCTGCTTAAAAAGGGGGGCCCAAATCAGGGGGGGGGGGGCCTTTATTTCCCCTACAGGGGGGCCCTAATCACAGGAGGGGGACTTTTTGGGCCTACGGGGGGCCCCTTTTAATTTAAAAAGGGGGGGGACAAATTCTGCCTAAAAGGGGGGGCCCAAATCTACGGGGGGGAAAAACTTTTTCTCCCCTACAAGGGGGTCTCGGTTTTGTGTTGAAAATTCTACAGGGACGAGGGGTTGGCGGGGGAAGTCTTTCATGGAGGTATGAAACGGGAAATTCCAGAAAAAAAGGGGGAAAGTAAAGGGACTCCTAAGAAAAGATTTTCACCTGGGGGCCCCTAAAGGGAAATTTAAAACTATTTGCAAATCACCTGTTTTACCTGGTATCTACCACTATGGGTCCCCTGTTTTGAGGAAATATTGGTTTTGGTTGATGGGTTTTTAAATCACTAACCCGTATGGTGGTATGGGGCTTGGTATACTGGGGTTTTGTCAATAACATTAAGGTGGGACTAGTCCAAAATTATTTAGAATTTTTTATATTTGGGTTGGGATGGCAATTTTTTGGTTCCCGGGTATTTTTTTGGCCCTTTTCCAAATAACAATTTTTAAAGGTGACCTTTTGGAGGTATTTTCGGACTTTTTAAAAACCCACAAAAACTAAATCCAAAAAAAATGGCACAAAATTTCTTTTTTTTTTTCCTTTTTGCCCCCAAAAAAATTTTTTTTTTTTCCCGGGGTGGGGATGGGTTTTGGGGGGGGGGAATGGGGGGGCTTGTCAGGAAAGGACCGGGGGAAGGGGGAAAAAATCAGGGGGTTGGGTTTGGCCGGGGAGGGGGGGGGGGGCCCCCGACGCTCCCGCTGTAGGGGCCCCCCCAAAAATTTTTTTGATGGGGGGCCCTGACTATATGATTTTGAAAGGGTGTTGTTTTGGTTTTCTTTGGGCAAAAAAAGGAAAATCTTAGGGCCTAGGGCCCTCATACTTGTGGCCCATAGGGATTGGGAAAAATGCATTTAAAAATTTGGTCTTTATTCCAATCAAGTCCCCTTTGAGCCACCGGGGCCATTTGGGAGAAGCCCTTTTCAGGAAAAAAAAAGGCCTTTCGGGAATGGTAAGTAACATCAAGTTTTTTTATTTTTGGGGAAAAAAAAAGTTTTAGGGCTCGACCCGTTTTCATACTATGTCCTTTAGAAATTTAGGTAAATTTTTGGGTGATTTTCTTCATTATTCGATTTGGACCCAAATTGAATCATTTAAAGGGTTTAAAATTTGGTTAATTTGAAAATTGACCCTGAATCCCCAAAAGACAATACCATAACAATGATAAAGGGAGTCTGTTTATATTAGACAGGTCATTACTTTTATTGCTACTTTTAAGGTTCCCCCTTTCCTATTTTTTTCAAATTCTCCAGTGATGCGCTTGTTTGGGGGAAGGGTTAACCCCCACTTTTTTGGGAGGGAAATGATAGGCACATTTCCCGTCCCGTCGGGAAAAATTTAAAATTTCATTTTGTTCCACTGACAGATAATCTACAGAGTAACACATGAACAGAAATAATTGCTTGGGATTTTGCTGTAATGTAACTTAACTGTACAGTTTAGATATATGGAAACAATGGAGTAATATAATATATCCTGTGTTTTAAAATAGTCACTTTATGAGAAAAAGTATAATCCGAAAATCGCATCCAAAGACGTAGCATTGATCGGATCCAACACGTATCCAACACGCAGCTGTGTGTTTGGATGCGTGTTGGATGCAGCAGGATCGCTCCCTATAGTTTATTATAGGGCTCCTGCTCCGTCTGTCGCACCAAGAATTGACATGTCACTTCTTGGAACGGATCCGAAAGACGGATCTGACAGACGCAATGTCGACATGCACCGGTGATCACTCATGTGTTTTACATTGCAAGCAAAGTAAAACACACTGCTCATTGTCAGATGCGTGTTTGGGTCCATCTAGATGGACCCAAACATGCATCCAAAAGCATATGTTCACATGGACCCAAAACGCTGTTTTAACATACCCCAAGGGTCTGCGCACATGGCTTTTTCAGATCCATTTTGTGCGCAGTTAAAATGTACATATATATTTATAGTCAAGTCACATTTTTATGACCACCTGCTAATATTCAGAGTTAACCACGGTGTTCAGCACAGACAGCAGCTAGACAGGCCGGGAGTGATTCAGTAAGGTTCTGGTAGGTTGTCACCGGTATCTTAAGCAATGCTGACTGCATCCCACAGCTGCTAGAAGGTGCATGGTTGAGGATCCATAGAGAAAACAAAATGATTGAGGTGTTCCCACAGATGCCAATTGAGTTCAGGTCATGGTTATGCTCTTCCAACCAATGTTTGACATTTCTAGGCATGTGACATGCTGCATGATCCCATCCACCCCAGTAAAGACAATCAGCATGTATGGGTGCATGTGATCTGTAAGGATGGATTCATACTCAAATTAAGAGTGGGCCCATAGAATGCCTTGTAAAACCTCCCCAGACAATAAAGCTGCCAGGGTGCAGGGTGATTGTTCTCTGATGTTTCTTGTCTGACATGCCAGTGTCTATCTGTTCAATGAAACAGAAAAGCTATGTTCACACGGCTTAAATTTGGACGTATTTCAGTCCGTAATTACGCGCCGTAGTGCGCAAATTACGGCTGGAATACGTCCTAGTCATTACGGTAATCCACAGTTCTCATACAGAACTATGGATTACGTCTCCTCTCCCTGCTCGGCGAATACGCCGCGGGGGGAGATAAGTGACATGTGAATTACTAGCCGCAAATACGCGTCGCTGGTAATGAATGTCTATGGGCCGGCGCCCATAGAATGTCTATGGCCCCCCCGCACCCGCCCCGCCCCCAGCCACACGGCATAATTGCGGGGCGTAATTATGCCCTGCAAATACACCGTGTGAACCTAGCCAAAACATGACTCATCAGAGAAAACAACCCTTTGCCAATCAGAGAAGGTCTAATTTTGATACTGCCATGAAATTTGAAGCTTTTTCTGCCGATGCAACTTCTTTAGTGTAGTGACCATCTGTCTGCTTCAGAGCCTGATATACATTAAGGTTCGCTGAGCCACACAACTAGTAGGCCGCTAGTTCATTTGGTGGTGAGCTGCTCCACTGCAACGTGTCAGTCTGCCCTTGTGCACTTTCATAGAAAATATTCACCTCTCACATCAATGGCATATGGTGCTCCGCAGTTTCCACACATCACTTATGGCACCATACATCATAATGGCACCATCTGTCCTATCACATTTTTACAACAGTACTCGAAATGTCCACAAACTGCACAGCTTCAGAAATACTGAAACCCTTGGCTGGAAAGCTAATAATCATAATTCTTTGCACCTTTCACCAAGCAACAAGGGAAATGTGTCAGACAGCCTATCACACACCTTACATGCCAACCAAGCCAGCTCACCACATTTGACTTTCTTGAACTACGCACTACCAATGTTAAAAGTAGGAAGTAGCCATAATAATAATGTGACTTGGCTGTGTATATGTTACAGAAGTTTTCATTCATGCAGAATGTGTATGAACAAGAACAGTAGCATGTTCTATCACTTGTAAGCAGTGCAGGTCAGAGTAATGTATACATAACAATTTGTACATCCATCAAAGTTGGTGCATACAAGATACATGACTCAGTAGGTACTGACACCCCAGACTGAATAAATACATATAAAAACCCTCAAAAAAGAAGAGGTGAGAGTGTGGTCATAAAATCCAGAATGGAACATTACAGTTTCAGTAAATAAATAGCATTCTCTGTGGGCCTCATGTATGAAAGCTGTATTGGTCTAAGACTTTGTTTGTTGCCTATAGCAACCAATTAGAACTCAGCTTTCAATTCATATATGGGGACATGTATGAAAACGGTCTTCATCTAATACTTTTTGTTGTTGCCCATAGCAACCAATCAGAGCGCCCCTTTCATTTGTTCAGAGCACTATATTAACTGAAAGGGGTGCTTAGATTGGTTGCTATGGGCAACAAGGACAGTTTTAGACCAAGACAGTTTTCATTCATGTGGACCATAGTGCTCCCACAAAAAATAAAAAGGGGCGCCCTGATTGGTTGCTATGGGTTACACATTGTGTATAAAGTACATGACCCAAAGAAGTTCCTGTCCCATAAACAGAAAGTGGTTTTCAGGTTCCAGCAGCCCTCTCTGATAATATTTGTAAGAACTTGCTTTATCTGTATTAGTTATCTGCTTCATTTTCCCCTCATCTTCATTTTGCATTATGTTCGGGTCACATTTTGGGAGCATCCGAACCAATTACCAGTTATCTATTGAGTAATGGTTTCAAAGACAAGAACGCTTCTGAGTGAGTTGCTTACACAGGCAAAAGTGCAAAAGATTTGAGGCAGGGCTCCTGTAATTCTGTGTTCCATACCTGAAACATTTAAAGCATATGGGTAGATGACTCTCAGCTTGTGAAATATGAGCTGTCGGCTGACATCCAAGTAATCTGCTGATCGGATGACATTTCTAGTTGCTCCTACAGCTTGCTTGACGAAGGCCAATATGTCTGAAAATCTTGCAGCTTCCCTCTTCGATCGGACCTTTAAACTGGAAATACATTCGGTTTCTTTTTATTAGCAACATTTTGCCACAAAAAAAATCCAGATTATTCTTAAAAATAGAAAGAATTGCAGCAGTTCAATGGTTAAACAAGTAGTATTTTAAGGCCTCGTTCACACGGCTTATTTGGGCGCTGATTGCAGCCGTACTGCGCTTCGTATTTGCGCTCCAATATGGCTCCAATCCGTCCCAGTGACTACGGTAATCCACAGTTCTCATAGAGAACTATGGATTCCGTCTCTTCTACCCGCTCGGCGAATCCGCCGCGGGGGGAGAAAGTGACATGTGAATTATTTACGGCGTGTACGCGCCGTAGATAATGACAACCTATGGGGCCGGAAAGCTGCCGGCCCCCGCCCCGCCCCCGCCCTGCTGCACGGCTGCCAGCATAATTGCGGGGCGAAATCCGTCCCCACAATTACGCCGGCAATAAGCCGTGTGAACCAGGCCTAACTGTGTGAGTACTGCAGTTTTTCTATTTTTATACTTTGGGTCTGTGATGAAGATCTTTTTTGCTGACACCCTTCTTATCCTATCTATCATTTTGAATGTGCTGCTGTTTCTATTGGAGTATAATATATATATATTCCATATCCACAGGGGACGTTTCAAGCCTGTGGATATGGAGTAAAGCTCCACTTTTTCCCCTTTTTCCAAACTTTTGTGAGTGCATTTATGTAAGCACTGACCAGTGACAGAGGTCTTATGTTTGCTCTCACCCAACTTCACTTTAATATAGGGATTGCTACCTATTTTTCACTAATATATATATATAATCTTCATAGACTTGGGTTACAAGATAAGGAGATCAAAAGAAGGACGAGAGACTGTGTCTGGGGTTATTTTGTCAGAACCTCTGGACCACTCTAACCCTGAGAAGTTTTAGTGAAGAAAATGAAAACGGTTCTTAACTTGCGACCCACAGACTGATTTTGGAATGGGGTTGCCAGCTTTTCGAACCCTACAGAGGGCGGTGCTTCTTTCAATGCATCTATGATGCAGGTCTGCTGAAAGGGGTGGAATTACCACTGGGGCATTCTGTGTACAAATGAAGAGGATCTGGAAGCAGTAAATATATATGTTTTCCTTTTTTGGGGGGTGGGGGTTTGCTCTGGGGACTAAATTAATTTTGTGGTCTATGCACTGAAACATTTTTGGAGTCTGGTTTGGGGTATGAATTAATCTTATAGGGTAGTTTGGGTCTAATTAATTGTAAGGGCCTTTTGGAGTTCTAAGTAAATGTAAGCATCTTTTCTGGGGTCTGAATGAATTGTACAATTGTAGAGGTTAGGGGTCTGATTAATTTTAGGGGTCTAATTTGGGGTCTGGATTAATTTTATGGGGTAGTCTGGGGTCTAATTAATTGCAGTGGCTTGTTTGCGTTCTGAGTAAATGTAAGCATCTTGTCTGGGGTTTAAATGGATTGTAGAGGTCAGAGGTCTGATTAATTTGAGGAGTCTGGTTTGGGACCTGATTTGATTTTAGGGGTCTGATCTGAGTTATGTGGATTGTCCAACTCCCCTTTAATAGAACTTACATCTAGCCCCAAATAGTATAAAAGAACAATGTACTCACCTCTGCACTCACTGCTGATCAAACTTTGAAGCTTCAGCGTTTAGTCAATTCTGTCTTTACTTCTGGTTGGCACATGACTGCTGCAGCCAATCAGTGACCTCAATGATCACATCTTTTGACATCACTGCTCAGGAAGTAAAACTCGTGCAAGTGGTGATATCATTGGAATGACACGTGTCCACTGACGCCTCTGATTGGCTACAGTAGTGATGTGCCTACTGGATTCAATGTTGGATCAGTGGTATGTACAAGGATGAGTACATTGTTTTTTATTCTGTTATATCATTTGGAGCTAGTTGTGATTTTTGGGAGGGAGTTGTACAGGAGATCTGTTCTTTTCTTTCATGATACTTCTTGGAATAAAAAGTTTTGCAAAGTTTGTGAAATGTTAACAAAAAGACATTGTCACAGTAATTGCTGATCTCAGGCCTTTACCTGATCCCAGGCCCAGGTAAGTGGACTGTTGTTAAAACTAGTTTAGAACCCCTGTTATATGAAGATTCACATTGGGCAACACATCATTATACTAGGATACTGACACAGCACTATATGAAGTTGGTTTATAACACTTTATACATCAATAGCTGTCTTGTTACACATTCCTCATCCCAGTCTAAAGTCATCTTACTCTCTTCTAGTCTGGAGATATGCGGAATCCACCAGCATCTTGGCTTCTTTTACAGACTCTTGAATATGATCATTCTGCAGAATTTGTTTCCCATCTTACAAAATAAGAAGCAATCAGGTAATACAATGCACAATGACAAAACCATATGCTTACATGCATTATAGATTTCCAGGGCTTGATAATTTATTAACATAGGCTGCACAATGGACTTCAATATACATAACCTAAAAACTACCTATGCTTGGCAAACTAACATAACAACTTCTTGGTTGAAAAAAAAAACCTTAACTTGAGGTTGAGTTGTCGTACAAATAGTCATATTATCTGGAACCTAGTCAAGGTTCAGGTCTGTCTTTCAGCTACTGTGGTTATAAAATTATGCTTTACTATACTTGGAAATACAGTGGTACCTCAGTGTAAGTCCCTTTTGGAATAAGTCCAACTTGATATAAGTCCTGTTTGGGTATGAAAAATTTTGTCTGGTATAAAGCATTTATTTGGAATAAGACTCAAGGTGGCCTGGACCTACATGGCAGTGCAGCGAAGGCTCTTTTAAGGTTATCTCAAGAGAGGACCAAAGATTTTGCAGCCTGTTGCTTCCTGAGGTGAGCTCTGCTTTGGCCGCACACAGACACTCCACACAGCTTCTATTATCAAGCACTATCAGTCCTCTCATAAGTGCCGCACCTCTATAGCCGCTGTCTCACCTGCATCTTTACACCTTATCCTTTCATCTACTGCTCCGGCTTAATTGGGGGAATAGACTGCACGGTAGCCTGCTAGTTCTGAGTATGAGACAGTGTGTATGAGGTGGTTTGGGACGCTTGTATACCTCCCTCACTTACCTTCCGGCAGACCCACAATCTTTAACCCTCTGCAAAGTTACATTGATCTAGCTCAGCTTAAACACAGCTACAGCTCATACTCCCAGCTATTACAGCTTCATCCAGGCTGCCTTTGGAGAATGTGAGTAGTATTGTGGATAATGCACAATAATCCTATTGTTATTATTATAAGAACGGATTGATTATTTTCCCTTTAATTCCTATGAAAAAAGTTTGTTTAGTGTAAGTCCATGAGTCTGGAACGGATTAATGACTTATACCAAGGTACCACTGTAGATGCCTTACCCCAGAAAAAAGCAGATGGCAGAAACCAGGTGTCATGATGCTTCTTCTACTAATGTGCAGGGTTACTTTAGACAGAACTGGCAGTGTATAAATGCTTTACATTTACCTGTACAACCACAGACAGGACTGTCATGAGTAATTTATGGGCCTTATACAGCCTCAGCATCTGAGCCCCCACCCATTACCTGTCCCATGTCAGCGGGCCCCCTTTTTTTTGCATTCGATCAGGATCTCTGATAGCATTGATGTCAAAATTGCCCTGATCAGGGTCCAGCCCATAGAACAAGGATCACAAGATAGTTATAACAGAATGTTTATCTAACGTTAGAAAAAGTAGTGTTTTTTTGCATTTGATCAGGACCTCTGACAGCAGTACTGTCAAAATTGCCCTGATCGTGGTCCAGCCCATAAAACAAGGAAAACAAGATAGTCATAACAGAATGTTTATCTAACGTTAGAAAAAGTAGTGTTTAAAAGAGTGTTTTTTCAGCGCTTGAGGTCAGCTCAAACTAGTTACAAATCTACCCTGTTACACAATGAAAATGGTGATTTTTGCAGCCTTGCATTCATTTCTATAGGAGTTGCAAGTATAGCCGAGTAGTGTGTTTGCTATTGGGCAGCCGAAAGTGATGGTGGAGCTAGCTATTGGCCGCATCACAGCCACATCATGACTTGACTGTTTATTTCTGCCCTAAAGTTACAAACAGGGAAAATTAGGAACATATTGAAATTAATGTCCGCATTTATTTTAGGAATTTGCAGAACGTATTGATTTAGTTGCTTAGTTTAGGAGGAAATTTTGAGCAGGCGCTGGTGTTGTCGTTTGTTATTCATACTAATTGTTGAATTAAATGGATTCTATATGAATTTGTAGTTCACCATTTTGCTTCCCAGTAACAAAGGAATACAGATGTTAACAATAAGACATACATTCACAAAGGTAGGAAATAACGGTGACTTTTCGACTTAAAGGGGTTTTACCATGAGACAAAATCCCTTGAACCGGTGGCTTTAAGCTAGCTGTGCATGAGAATAGCTGTGCATTCTCATGAACAGTTGGCTCTCAGCTAGAGGATTTTACCCTGTGGTAAAACCCCTTTAAGAAGACCGTGCTGTCATATTTGAATGCTATCTTAATATTACTATTTGCTTATCTATTGCTGTAATTTTAATAGATTGTGTTATAACTATAAAAATAAATAATTGCATTAAAATATGAATAAAAACTCTAAGCCATATGGGCCAAACAGCCTCTAATAACCCCTTAACGACCGCGCACCGTCTTTTGGGTCGTTCGTCCGCAGCGACGTCTTCTGGCGTCGCTGCAGACATCGGAGTTTGCGGCGCCTGGCGCCGCAATTGCGCTGCGATCGGGGCTGTACCAAACAGCCCCGATCCCAGAGCATGTCCTGTGAGCATCGGGTTGCGGAGGAACCCTCCGCAACCCGATGCTTTAACCCTTTGATTGCGGCGGTGCGTTACCGCAGCGCAATCAAAGGGTTTCCCCTGCTCTGTCGGGTGATCGGATCACCCGGTCACCCGACAGAGCTCGGGAACAGCTGCACAGTCAGCCCTGGGGACCTAGAGTGGCCCCAGAGCTGTCTGTGTACTAAGCCAGTGACTAGGACACACTTTGTGGTGTCCTAATCACTGCCTGTGTCAGACTGACACAGATTAGAATGTATTAGCATATATGAATATGCTAATACATTACCAAGTGTAAAGAAAAGTAAAAAAAACATGAAAAGTGTAAAAAAAAAAAAAGAATAAAAAAATAAATAAATCTACACATATTTGGTATCCACACGACCGTAATAACTTGTAGAATTAATCTAACAAGTTAGTAAGTGTGAAATGTGAATGGTGTAAAAAAAAAAATAAAAAAACAAAAAAAATATTTTTTTTTTAAAAAAATAATGCAATTAATCTATTACCCCATAAATTACAACTAGTCTCGAATAAAACAAGGCCTCATCCAACTGCGTCATTGAAATAATAAAAAAGTTACAACTGTTGAAACGCAAGGAGGCAAAAACTAAAAAAATGTTCTGGTCATTAACTACTTTTCAGACGTTCGGCTTAAGGGGATAATATGACCTGGTTTTTACTTTTGGTTTACATTATTCATCTACAAAGTGATTTACCTATTTACAAACCTATTTTTTTAAACACTCTGTTAAGGAATTCTCAGTTAATAATGTGGACATTCAGCATGATACTAGCCTGAGCAGGACATTCAGATGTAGCACAGATAATAGTATGGCATGGAAAGTTATCTTAGCTTTTTCAATGATATAAGAAGAGATAACACAAAAAGTTACACCTGATACAAGGGCAGATAAAACATCAATTCTCCTCAGGATAGAGATAATCCACAATGCTACAAGGGTTGGTTGTTAAAGGGGGAGGGCAATTCTGATGAACAGCCACCTATTCCCCATGAGGACAGTAGCTGCATAGTACATTATATTTGCACCAGTTTTTATACATTTCTACCAGTATGTTTATATATTCATATAGGTATGCTTTTCACATGACTAGCGCTCCCTATCTCTATTGCAGTCACAATCAACAAGAGGTTATATTATCAGCTTAGTACACTATATGCACCTTTTATTAGCAGTACTTAGATAAATTCCTTCTAAGGAACTTATAAATCATAGAACAATGGGAAGGCTTGGAAAAATTACATTGAAGAAAAGAACAAAAATACTTAAATTAATAAAAAAGCATGTAACTCTATTGCCTTATAATGTATAATGTAACGTGACAAAAAAATAAAAAAATAAAATAAAATAAAATGTTACCTGGGCTGGAAGTAGTATTTGTCAGTGCCAATATACTTGCTAGTAAAAGAACAGCACCAATATGCAGATGATTCATTTTCAGATACCTAGAAAATAATACAGTGTATGAAATAAGTTACTGGTTTATGAGTCAGTGTTGAAGATACTGAGCATTATTCACCTTCAAAGTCCTGATGTAAAACCTTCCTAGTCACCCTGTCATTTATAGGCAATGCTGGTTACAGTGATTGGATAAACTTAATGGCCAGCCCAGTAATGTGGCAGCGCCTATTGATGGGGTTCTATTGGTTTTCATAGGTAATTATTTGTAAAAAAAAAAAAATATACATGTATAGAATAAATTCTTGAATAACTTCCAACATTGCATGTAAAGAACACTGCAGGGGGGATTTTATCAATTTTAGATATCAAACAGAAATTCAAATGTTACCATCATTGTTTTACAGAAGGAAGTAGCTGTTTAAATAGAAATCTATACATCAAGGTACAAGGTAAAACATGTAATTTTTCAAAACATGAAAGAAAAAAATTATATTGGTATTTATTAAAGGATAATCAATGTGAGAGGTGTTGCAACTAAGCCGATGCAGCATGAACATCAGCAGTGCATGCATTGCAAAAATTGTACATATTTACACACATGTATAAATTGTTACACATTGTATAGTTAAAGGGGTTGTCTCACTACATTGATTCATCTTACCTCAGTCCTGTTTTCTTAGTTTCATTTTGACTTCAGGGGCGTGTTTACTGACATCTACAAGGCTGCAGTAGAAGCCAGGTCTGTAGCTATAGCAACCAGTGCTGGCAGCCTATCAGACTAGATCAAACAGGTCTGTAGCTATAGCGACCTGAAGAGCTGATGCAGTCCATACAAGAGGGGATATCTAGGAATAGGTATTACACTGTTATTGGACATATATTGCAAAGTGACTTGTTTTTGCAAGATCTTTAACATAAAAAGCAATCCTTGTAGTGAGACAACCCCTTTAAACACACTCCATACAATTCACAAAGTCAGAAAACTTACCTAAATTAGTATTACATATGCTTCTCTTTGAGAAAGTGACGAGGATTTCCTTCCTTAATTTTTAGGAAGTTTGTCCTTATCTCCACACTAATTCATTTCCCTTTGACTTAGAAATTTAGATTTAAGTATGAAGATATGTTTATTATAACTGAAAATAATAACACCACACAGTAGCCAAATAAAAGCACTTTACAATGCAACATCAAATAGCTGCAATCCCGCTTAAAGGAGTTGTCCCATCATGTAACTTCCATGTTTGAGGCCAGCTCATAGCTTATAAGCCAGCCTCAGAAAACAGGGAGATGGCTGGACTTGCACAGTTATACACATTCATTTCTGTGGGAGTTCCAAATATAGTTGCGCAAGTATGCTCAACTATGTTGGACGCTCCCATAGAAATAAATGTAAGCACTGCACAAGTGCAGCCATCTTCCCATTCTCTGAGGCTGGCTTGTTACAAGCTACGAGCTGGCCTCAAATATGGGATTTACAAAATTAGTTAACTCCTTTAAATGGAATGTGTCATCAGAAAATGACCTATTGCTTAACTCATGCTTTTATGTTAAACACATTTTTTAGGAGTTTTTGGTTATGTTATTTTTTTTATTTCCCATACCAATATCAATATTTAAAAAAAAAAATCAGAAATAATGTAGTTTTTACTTTGGCCACTAGGCCAAACACTTTCTGTTTTGTAGAGAAAACTTTTTAGCCATCTCCTCATTATCAGCATAGGTAGGATTACACTGAAGGGTGACACCAATGTGTATAGATAACACAGGATCCACCATTCACAATAGTCACAGCTCATCCTCTTCCCCTCACTGCACAGTGGCTTCTCCCCAGGTCACAGAGCGTGCCTAGAAAACTCTTCTATAGATGTCAATGGGCCTGCTCCTGGTCACATGATCCTATGCCCATGACACTGCTGTAAAGCATCTTTCTTAATGCTGTTAAAAGCAGTTCAGGCAAGATGGCTGTCTCCATAATTATATACAGACAGCAGAATTAAAGAATCTACAGTTAGGAAATATAAATGGCTACGAAGAAAAGAACGAGTGTCAGTGTCTTGTTTTAATTAGTAAATAAAAATATATATTCCCTTTAATTACATTTCATACAAAACAAATAATATCTAAAGAAATCAGCTGTAAAAATTGAACATGATCCTTTGTTCTATAAGAACAAATGTAAATGTAAAACTAAAAATGAAGCCTGGTCGTCTCGTTATATTTTATGCTATATGGTGCGATTCTCATCGATCACTCATTAGTGAGCTAAAGAGGATTTCTGTAAAAAATGCTAATTATGTTTAACAATATTAACATTAAAGAACAATAATATTGAACAACAACAATATTTTCCCCTAGATTCTAAGGGGACGGTCAGCAAAGAAAGCACACAAACAACAATGTATGTAAAAAGATTATTTATTATCCAGAATGAAATGGGGTAAAATGGGTAAAAACACATTAAAATAATACACAACAAAAAACATATATCAACCACAGCATATAAACAACTATATAACCACACCATGTGAAACACACAACTACAAAAGAGAAAATGCAAACCATTCAATAACCCATGAACAAAAGAATAATTCCTAACATGGATAATTATACAAAATATCTACCAGAATCTGAACTAAGTACCTCCTCCTTCTAAGAGTTCCTCCCTTCCATAACCCACCAGGCCCTTTTCCTTCTCCAACACCTCCCTCCATCTAAGCCTGGATATATATATATATATATATATATATATATATATATATATATATATATATATATATATATATCTCATTCTTGGGATATAGAGGTCAGTTTCCTGGGATAAGGACAAACTAATATCTTTCTTGGGATCTGCTGAATCATATTTATCTCCCCCAAATGGATTCATTAAACAATACTGAGAAGAAGATACCGTCTCTCCTGTCTTCAGTAAACAGTTTTGTAAATATAAAATGTTTGAACTGAAAAGCTGTCTATCTATAACTGGATTTGATGAGGCCGTTTGCCCTCTCTCTACACAACAAATAAACCTTTGTGTAATCACCTGCATTACACATTCAAGTGCCAATCAGTCTACAAGTGATACACAACCAATCAAAAGAGTGTTTTAGTCTTTATGGATTCCTTTTGATACATAGCGAGATGCACGACACCAGACACTTGTCTCTATAACAATGTTATAGTCAAAACAGCCTTGCCAAACAGTATCCCTTTAGCAGCGCAGATGACCTTAGATTATATCAGTTGTGAATGATAGAAACCATTTTCAGACCAGTGGTCATTTTGTATCATCCTCCATTTACAATTAACTATACAGCATAAGTTTAAAAGGGATGTACCGCTTCTTCAGTTCGTGTGTTTCAAAGTATTTTCAATTTCTCAGCTCTACAAATCCAGTGGAGCTTCTTCCTCTCCCACCTGGGTGTTTCTTAACTGAAGGGTGATGATATCATCTCCCCCTTCACTGTTCATTCTCGCTCCCGAGCCCTGTTCTCCCCCCTCTCTGTCTGAGTCCACATGTCACTGTTCCTCTCCCTGCAGTCTTATTTTGTAAGAGCTGTTTAAATACCACATACCTGCATGCAATCTAGACAGTCTTCTCTGAACTCAGTCTTCTATGATCTCTTCTCCTCTCACAGCTGGAGGTTTGTTACAGTTGAATCCAGTCTTCTATGAACGGCACAGATCTCCCTTCTATGCAGGAGAGTTAGGCACCATGGGACAATTGCTGTTTTTTGATTGTGAAAACGCTCATGTGTTTTTTGCTGGGTGCAGAGTGAAATTGCTACGGCCCCTTAATCTGAGTGAAGAGCTC
>JAODAL010040622.1:0-36718 GCA_025379985.1 Phyllomedusa bahiana
CGACCCCCACTATCCTAGTACACAAGAGATGACGATGTGGGCCCTCTTTGAAAATTAAACCGCAAGGCCCCAAATTACCCCCTAGGAACATCTACCCCCCCCAAACGGGGCGCTTTCCCTTTTTTGGAAAAAACGTTTGAAACCCAGTTTTTTGCACAGGGGCGTTTGTTCCCCTGCGGGGACCTAAATTTGGACTTGAACCCTTTGGTGGATACCTCCACGGGATGCTCATCAGTTGATTTCCACTCTATCAATAAAATCAAGAGGCTGCTCCGTGATATGCAGCTGGTAGATGTCTGGCAGCTCCTGCACCCTGGAGACCGGGATTATACCTTCTTCTCTCCTCCACACAACTCCTACAGCAGAATCGACTACATTTTCCCCCAACATTCCCTCTTACGTTACGTGGCCACAGCCTCGATAGGTAACCTCATACACTCTGATCACGCCCCGGTTCACTGTGACCTCATCCTTCCAAGACATAACTGCACCCCCTTCACGTGGAAACTAAACGAGTCCTTGCTTTTAGACTCCCTTTGTGTTTCAGATCTACAGAAAACGATAGATGTATTTACCGCTGCCCACACAGAGGATCCCACTTCACCACACACTCAGTGGGAGGCTCTGAAATGCACGTTGAGAGGCACCCTCATAAAACATGGGGCAAGACTCAAAAAGCAGGCATCCGCCAAACTTCAAACCTTAATGTCACAGCTAGCCTCCCTGGAGTCGCTCCACAAGTCGGGCCGAGATTGTGACCTGAGAGCCCTTAATCACACTCGCCACGAAGTCCTCCAGCTAATGGAGAATAGACACAAACGGTACCGCCAAATATGCTCCAGCTCCTACTACACGTGGAGTAACAAGCCAGGTCGGTTTTTGGCCCGAGCTCTACGAGACAAGAGGGCGTCCCTGTTTGTCCCCCACATCAAAGACTCGTAAGGGAAGGTTGCGCACCTGACAGAGGATATCTTGGCTGTATTCCACAAGTACTATTCTTCATTGTACAATCTCCCCCCACCGCAAGCCAGTCCCGCCCTTCTCCAGGCCTACCTAACTAAGACGGCTCTCCCGCGCCTCCCTGACCAAACCCTCGCCTCCCTGGAGGCGCCTTTTACAGTAGCGGAATTCCACTCCGCGATATCATCCCTCCCTACGGGCAAGTGTCCTGAACCGGATGGATACACGGTCTTGTTCTATAAAACCCTACATGAGGGATTAACGCAGCCTCTTTTTTAAGTTCCTTTTTAACTCAGCATCCCCGGAATCCCCATTTAAAGCCGCGTTTCTAAGGGCTCACATTGTTGGGTTTTTCCCAAGGAAGGTAAAGACCCATCGCAGTGCCAAAGCTACCACCCCATATCCCTGATAAACACTGATACCAAAATATTCGCTAGGATGATAGCCAACTGAATCAATCACCTACTTGGATCCCTTATCCATCCGGACCAGGTGGGCTTTACACCCTCCAGGGAGGCGAGGGATAACACGCTCAAGACTTTCTCATTGATCCAACATATCCACTCGCAGAGGATCCCAAGTCTTCTATTATCATTAGACATGGAAAAAGCTTTTGACCCGTGGCCCCCGCCCTTCCTCGGGGCGTTTGCGTTCCGGGTTTCGCCCGACGATTTGTGGAGTTTGGCTTGTACTCCCCCCTCAAACTCGACCGATCAATGGCGCTCTATCGGAACCCTTAACTATGGCAATGGACCAGACATTATAACCTGGCAAGGGAGATTAATTTTAGGCTTTGCGCAACGATTCGAGGGTCCGGGTTTTCCGGGTGAGAAGCTCTCATTTAAATGTCCGCCTTCGTGGACGTTGCTTCGTATTCAACCCGGACGTCTTCCCGGGGGCACGGGGGGTCTTGAGGAATACAGCACCCACAGCAACCAAAAATCAACATGCCCAAAAGTTCTCCCTTGAGTTTCCATGTCTGCCCGGCCTCCTCGCAAATTAAAACCTCGTTCACGCTCACCCGGGAGGGTATACCTTCCCTTATTGGCGTGTAAATCTCCTCTGTCCCCGAAAGGATCTTTTTACTAACTTCGTCCAATGTTCGTAAAAAATTAAACAAGTCTCTGAAATGGGGACAGGGGGGTTTTTTCGTGAATAGGGGATCAAATTCAGAGACGTCTCCCAGTTTTTCTTTCTTTTTCCAGCCATTCCCTTGCTACAAAAAATCCTTTTTTAAGGGCTTACGCAATTTTGTCCCTTTTTTTTTGGTTTCATGGGCCCCCCTAGGGAAACGGAATTCCACCCCGGTTTAAAGGGCCCAAAATCGGAGGGGGGTTTGTCCATACCCGATTTTGGCGTATCCTGGGGAGCGGTAGCAATGCCACGCTTGACGCTTTTAATGGGTCGAACCCCCCAAATTTGGGTTTTTGCTGGGGAAGCGATGTCAAGGCTCCCGTTGCAGCCCTCCCCTGGCTCTGACCCCCGTGCTGCCCAGGGGGCCCACTCAGCCGATCCCCCTCTAGCAGGGGACAACAGGTCAGGTGATAGATCTTTTTTAACCAAAAAAGAGATTATTCCCCCTGGGAGGCCCCCTGTACCCTCTTTTGGGCAAAACCCGGACCCTCCTAAACCTCCGACGGCGCTGTTTTTCTGCTGGGAACTACGGCCTCTCTCTCAAATTTTTTACAGGTGTTTTTTCAAACCACTAAAAGGATTGAGGAATTTGAGGGGATGTGGCGACTATCATTTCTCGAGATTTTTTAACTACCCAAATAGGTAGCCTCTTTCGAAATGGAAGTGGACGCGGTCTGCACAGACCCCCCACCATTTCGAGCAGTGGTGTCGGGAAATGCATGACAAAAGGTACCTTTTTGGGGGTATACTACTTTATTACTCAAAACCCGGCCCCGGGGGGAATTTTGTCCTTTCAGCGAGCGGGAAAAGCGGGAACTCCAAAATAAATTTAGTTGACAAAAAGACGGGGTTTTAAAGCCCCCTTTTTAAACCCCCTTTAAATCATCCTATCCCCAAAAGGCCCAAAATTTAAAATTATAAATTTATTGACAGGGGTTAAAAAAGCTTTCCCGGTTTGATGAATGCTTTTCCCTGAGTGTCTCCAGCACCTTTTTGGCGTTGAAAAGGGGGGATAAAGGAAAACGAGGGTCGCATTTTTTGGGTGGGGTCCCCCAATTCCCCCACCCTTTCTGGATAAAGGTGATAGGGGGTATTTCTGAATTACAGGAAAAAAAATTGCAAAAACCAAACCCTCCCCCAAAATTTTCCCTTTGAAAACCCTCGCCGACAAACCCCCTTTAAAGGCTCACCTTTCCCACCTTCCTCCTCCTTGGCACCAAAACTGCTGCCCCCCAAAACTGGTTTTTCTGAAAGTAGCCCGACGTCTTTTTGGTTTTGGGGAAAAACCCAGAGGGTTCCCAGGGGTTTGGAGGAGTTTGGGTTGGGGAACCCCCCCCCCCACACAGTAAAATTTAAATACCTCACAAAAGGGGGGCGGGGTGGCCTCCTTCTGAAACCCCAATTCATTAAAACTCCTACGGGTGAGGAAGAGTTTTTTTGTTTTTGTTTTTTCCTTTCTCTCTAGGGTCAAAACCCACCTGGGAGTTTTTTCGTAATTTTTTACAAAAGTACAAAAGAGCGGTGCTGAGCCAAACCCCCTTTTTTGTCGATTTTTTCTTTTTTTTCTTTTTAAAACTGTTATTGCGTTTTTTCTTTTTTAAATCTGTTACTCTTTTAATTTTCCACTTTGGCTGTACTATCCTTAGACCAAATGGGCCTTTACGCGTTCATCGTTGCGTTTTGTCCCAAAAATCCCTTGTTGTATTTTTTCAAAAGCAGGGGTTTTTCCCTTTTAACCCGGGGTTTCGCCCCATTGGATCGTGCAAAACATGTTTTCTTGGGCGCAAAAAAGGGTATTTTTCCCTTGTTTTTTACTTATTTCCCTTAACTGCCCTATGTATTTATATTTTTTTGGGGTTGTGAAGTTTTAAAAAAAAAGAGTTTTAATACAAAAAAAAAACCCCAAAACACCCCCAAACAGGGCAAAAAGTAAGTATTTTCCCCATTTTTGGGCCCCATTTAAAATTTTTTTTTTGGGGTTTTTTCCCAAGTATTTTTCTATCATACATCAAATTGACACCTTTTAAAAGTACATCCTGCCGGGCCAAAAAAAAGCTTTTGGGGCAGCTGGGGTGATTAAAAGATTCTCCCTTCTAACTTAGGGGACCCCGGGGTTCAAACCCCCTGCCAGAGCCCAAACATTATAAAATTTATTTTTTTTTCCTGAATGCACATATTTGATTGAGGTTTTTTTTTTCCCTTTTTTTTTACTCCACGTTTGACCCAGTTAATATGGAGTAAACGAAACGGGGAGTAGAATGACAGCACGGGGGGTTTTAAAACACTCGCAGTGATTTAAGCCCTTAAAGCCAACCCACGAAATTGTAAAAATTTGCTGTCCAAAATCTGAGGGAAATTTAAATTTTTGCTGGACCACGGAAAGGCCGGGGTTTTTTCGGGGGCAAATGTTTTTCGATTTTAACCGCCGGGCCAGTACATTTAGGGATCAGGTAGGGTTTTTTTGCCGCTCAGGTGTCTTTTTCTATTGAAACCTATTTTATTTGCAGTTTGCGCCTGAATCTTTTAAAATTTTTTTCCCTACTGGGGGGTCAAAAATTTTTCGCTTTTAGTTTGCAAATTTCAAAATTTCTGGCAAAGGGTTAAACCACTTTTAGGCCCCCGTTTCACAGGGAAAATTATTTTGTTTGGGGGATTGGCGGGGTACTGCGCGGGGATTTGCGCTGCATTTCGGAAACCAATCCCTCGGGGGGGAGCCCCATTACGGTAACCCACTCCCTTTTTAAGAGAACAGGGGTTTCCCGGGTCGCTCCCCCCCGTTTCCGGCGAATCCGCCGGGCGGGGGGGGAAAGGAAAATTCCCCCTTAAACCCGGGCCCTTTTTTCGACCCGGGGGATAAGGGCAGTCTGGGGGGCCCGGGGGAGCGGCGCCCCCCCCCCGCGCCCCGGCCCCCCGCCCCCCCGCCCCCGCCCCTTTATTCACGGCGGTTTTGTGAGGGGAAATTGCGCCACCAAAATCCGTCGGGAAAAAGCCGGTAAAAACACGGCCTGAAAGTGCTCTACCTGTTCCAGCAGTTTTTGGCCTGGATTTGCCAAAGCTAAAGATATAAATTTTGTAGCTTTTATTTCAGTTATGGTTTCACGCCTCCAGCACCCCCCCAATCACAGGCCCCAATTTTCAAAATGCCGCGGGCGCTCTGTTTAAAGCGCCTAATACTTGGAGTGCGCCCCGGTTAAAAATGAGCGAAACAGGGGTCGGCGCCAGGGGTTTGGCGTCTTTTAGGGCCCAAGAACTGGGCCCCGTTTTGGCTAATTTAAAGGGGCCCTTTCAAAGTCCCCCCCTTTTTAAAGGGAAAAGACAGCGGGAATTTAAAGGGAAAAACTTTTCGGGGATTTCTGCTGGGTTTTTTAAAAATTTTAAGGTAAAAATTCCCGGCAGAAAAGCTACCCGACGGGTTTTTCAATTTCTGTCTATGTCGGCACAGGCACCGTTGGAAATTTTTTGGCAGATTAAAAAAACTAGGGCTTAAGGGTGTATAGCTCAAAAGGGGGCTTTACCAATACTGAGCAAAGGGCTGAAAAACGTAAGACCGTTGATATTTTCCCTTTTTTCGGGGTTTAATAAATTTTCAAAATATCCCATTTCTGTTTTTTTTTCCTTTCAAGATGGGGCGGGAAAGTAAATTATCAGCAAAAAAATTAAATTTTTTGGGTCCCTTTCCTAATGGCTGCAATGAAACAAAGAGTGAAAAATTTAAAAGGGGTCTTTAAAACCCTTTTTGTCCCACTGATATGGGTTATAGGATAGAGGAAAAGCAAAAATTTTGTGATTTTATAGGGTTATAAAAAAAAGAGAGAAGGTGGCTCTGTGATATATAGGGTTATATAATAAAAGGGGAGAAGCTGTCTTTGGGTATATGGGGTTATATTTTAAAAGGGGAGAAACTGAGCTAAATTAAAATAGGGGGTTTTTTATAGAGGAAGAGAAGTGAGGGTCTGTGTTTATGGGGTTATATAATTTGAGGAGAGAAGCTGACTCCCGTTAAATATAAAGGGGTTTTATGATAAAAGGGGGAGGAGTGAGCTCTGTGATTTTATAGGGGTTTTATGATTTGAAGAAGAGAAGCTGAGGGTCTGGATTTTAAGGGTTTTATTAAAAAGGAGAGAAAGGGTAGCTCTGTTTATATAAAGGGGGTTTTATTTAAAAAGGGGGAAGAAGCTGAGCTTGTGATATAAAAAGGGGTTTTATGTTTGAGGAGAGGAGCTGAGCTCTCTATTTTTGGGTTATATAATAAAGGAGGGGAAGCTGAAAACCGTTATATATAGGGTTTTTTGAAAGAGGGGAGAAATTGGGGCCCCTTTTGGGGATACCCGGGGATAGGGTTTAAAATTGAAAAAAGGGGAAACTGAGGGTGTGATATTTAAAGGGGGTTTTATGAAGGGGGGAGAGAAGCTGAGCTCTGTGAAATATTGGGTTATTTTTGAAAAAGGGGGGAGGGGAAAGCTGAGCTCTTTTGATAAAATAGGGTTTATGTTAAAGGGAGGGAAGGTGAGCTTTGGGATATAAGGGGGTTTTTGAAAAAGGGGAGAGAATTGACTCCCGTGAAATTTAGGGTTATTGTAGAGGAAAAGAAACTGGAGCTCTGTTTATATATAGGGTTTTTTATGATAGAGGAAAGGAGGAGCTTCTGGGGTTATATAAAATGTTTATGGGGGGAGAGGGGGTGACTCCTTGGTTTTATAGGGATTTTTATGATAAGGGGGGAAAAAGAGAGCTCTGGGTATATAGGGTTTAAGAAAGAGGGAGAGAATCGAAACTCAGTGATATATTTGGGGTTTTATGATTAAAAGGGGAGGAAAAACTGAGCTCTGGGGAATATATAGGGTTAAAATTTTAAGAAAAGAGGACTTTAGCTCTGGGGTATAAAAGGTTTTTATGAGAGGGGAGAAGCTGGGCTCTTGATATATAGGGTTATATGAAGGGGGGAGAGAAGCTGAGCCCTATGATATATAGGGGTTAAAATGACAAGGAGGGGAACTTTTGGGCTCCCGTGATATATAGGGTTATAAATAAAAGGAGAGAAGCTAGCTCTTGATATAAAAAGGGTTAAAAGATAGAGGAGAGAAGCTGAGCTCTGGGGTATTTTTAGGGTTATATGAGAGGGGAGAAGCTGGCTCTAAAGATATTTTAGGGTTTTATTTACAGAGGGAGAAACTGACTTTTGTGATTTTAATAGGGGTTTTATGAGAAAGGGGGAGGAGCTGGGCTTGTTTTATATATAGGGGTTTTATGATAAAAAGGAGAGAAGCTGAGCTCTGTGATATATAGGATTATATGAATAGAGGGGAGAAGAGAGCTCTGATATATAGGGTTATTAAAAGAGAGGGAGAGGGGCTGATTTTGTGAAAAATGGGGGTTTTAGATAGAGAAAGAAGCTGAGCTCTGTATATTTTGGGTTTTATTATAAAGGGGGGGGCTGAGCTTTTTTTGATAAATAGGGTTAAATTTTATAGAGGGAGAGAAGCTGAGCACTGTGATATTTGGGGGGATATGAAAGAGGGGAGAAGCGAGCTCTGGGAAAATCGGGTTAAAAATGATAGATGAGGAAGCCCCCTCCCTTTTTTTTCATTTGGGGCCCATTTATCACAGAGGTAACTTCTCTCCCCCCTTCACATTTCCCATCTTAGATAGGGGGAAAAATAAAACCAAACCGGGGGCAGGTTTACTTTGAAATTAAATCAGTTTTTATGAGACACTATTACAATAAGAAATTAATAACTCAATATCAGAATACAGGTAGATTGAGAAGTTGGAGACAATAAGGTTAAGCTAAACAGTCTTGTAATAGTGAAATACATTATGGTGCCATCATATTTTTACATAGATCCTAAAAGTAGATAAAGAGAACTTTAAACCAAAAAAATAGTTAAAAAAATTTTTTTCTTTTGCTCATTTAAATTTATTAAAGGGAAAAAGATTTCCCATTTTCAGATTCCTATGAACCTTTCAGTATCGGGTTTTGTTTTTTTGGGGCAATGATAGAATCTAAACGTTTCAGGTTATTATTGATTTTGTCCTGCACAGCTCACTGTTAGCTCATTTATGTTGATGGTTTCCTCCAGGGAAATACTCGCTTCAGGGCCTTCCCCTTTTAAAACTTTCCCCATTTTGGGTTACGGTCTGGACTTAGGGGCTTTGGGCCAAAAACCCCCAAAATTTCACTTTATTCCCCATTTCCATTCTTTGGGGAGAAAAAACCCTTTTTTCTTGGGGCCCTGGGGCTTGCTGCATAATCCAATATTCCCCTTGAACTTTAGCTAAATTTACAGGTTTTTTGAAAATTTTCCCCTTTAGAATTGTTGGCATAATTCAGAATTCATAGTTTCATCAATGATGGCAAGCGTTCCTTTCCCAAAAGGGTGCAAGGCCCGACCCCAAAACCCTGAAACTTTCAAAAACTGTGGTACAAATGGCATAATGACTTTATGCCCCGGGAATGCAAAAAATTTCCCCTTCTCCAACAACTTTTCTTATTTAAACCTCACAGCTCTGTTTTGGTCTCATATGTTCACAAGACATTGATCTAATAGCCTTATGGCTTATCCAGGTGGTTTTTAGCCAACTGCAATTGGGAGCACTGTTCTTTACAGAGTATCAGCCTTCTCCTTTTTCAATTTCCCTTGATTTTTCAGTTTTCCCTGATGAGTAACATTAGTTTAAATTTAAAATAGGGCCAACCCAAATTTTGTAGAATTAAATTTTGGGTTTTTTTTGTTCTTTAAGGGGAAAAAGGGGGGCCCCACCCCTGGGGCCAAAGGGGGGTGTTTTTTGGTTTAAACTCTTTTTTGGGGGGTAATAATGAACTTGATTTTTCTCTTTTTGTACACAAACTTTTTAACTGTGGGGGTTGGAATTTAAATTTCAAACCTTTTAAAGATGGTTTTAAACTTTTTTCCAGCCTGGAAAGAGCAACAAAAAAAATTTTTCTTCAAGGTTTCCCCAGGAATCTTCCCTTGGGTTTTTACAATGATTTCCCAGAAACCCTTTTGTTGTAATGATCCCGACTTTGATAGGTTTTTAGTTTTTTGAATTTAAAAAAAGGTTTTTCCCACTAAACACTGTGTGTCCCAAAACCCTTTTTAAAATTTGGGAAAAACCGGCTCTAAAACCGAAGGTTTAAAATTATTTTTGCCACTCACAGATATCTGATATTGGACCATTTTTAGAAAAAAAAATTTACCAAAACTAAAATTTTTGAATCATTTGGGTTTTGGTTTGTGGTTTTTGGGGTTTTTTACACGGCACTTTTTTTAAAACATATTTTTTTTCGGAAACTTTTGGGGTAATTTCATTGAAAAAAAATGCTGAAATAAAAAGCCCAAAACAATTTTCAAACTCCCTTTTCCCCGTGACCCACCAAAATCAATTGGGGGTTGCCCTCAAAGGGCCATTAGAGGTTGACTAGGTGCCTTGGTAGGGCTGTTAGAGCTGACCATACCCTTGATTGCACCCAGCTGCTCTAAGCTCCGGAGCACAAAAAAAGAGCGTGGTGGGCAAGATCCGCCCTCAGATCTGTGCATTAAGGCCTTCACAACACAAGACTTGATCGTATCTTTGATGTTTGAAATACAAGTCAACACCTTGAGATCCTTGTCATGTTCCTCAAACTGTTCCTGGACAATTTTGCAGTTCATCAGGGGCATTTTTCTGCTATAAGAGGCCACTGCCTTTAGGGTTGTATTTAGTTTGTACAATGTTCAGGTAGGTGGTATCGTCAAAGTAACATCCACATGATACCAGGATTAGAGATTTTAAAGCAGAACATTGCTCAGAGAATCGCACTGCCTCCACTGACTTGTCTTTTACTTATAGTGCATCTTGCTGCTATCCCTTTCCCAGGTAAGCGAGATTCATGCACCAAGCCATCCATAAAATGCAAATGAAAAAATGATTGGTGCCAAATACCACAGGACTCCATCAGGGCTGTGGGCCCATGTCCTGTGGTCAAAGCTTTTTTTTGGAACCCCAAAGGGGGATTTCCCCAAACCCAGACAGTATTATTGTTTTGGTATTGATGTGTATACACTGAATATACAAGATACAACCAAACATGTGTATATAAAACCCAAAGACAGCTGCCAAGGAGAATAGAAACATCAATTAAGAAAGGTGAAAAGCTTGAGCATCTCTGGATTACCGGGAATGAAAAAGGCCAGTCCTCTCACATTGCAGTGGCTGAATGAGCAGGAAGTTACGAGCAGTCTGAAAAATGACATTTTTCTATTAGTGAAACAAAGCAGTTTGTTCTTAGGACGCAACTTTTCATGAAATTAATGACAAGTTTTATACCAACACAACAATGTAACAAATAACGATAAAAAGTATCAGAATGCTAATTAGCTTTCCCTCCAAAAGTTTTCTCTGTCTTTATAGAATTTGGCGCGCCACGAATTTCCAACCAATTAGAGAACCTTGAAATACGATCAGAGATTTCAGAATGTAAGGCAAAAAATGACTGTAATAATTAAAATAACCACTAGATGACAGACTCAGCCTCACAATCCATGATACCATCCCCTCATACACTCCGCTCACCCATAGAATGTGTAGGAGTCTTTTAGCCACTTCTCCATTTTTGCCCGGCAGAACTTTTTTGGAGAAAGTAACCAGCACTACTTCTACATTCCATGCATTTTTTTTCTTCAAAAGACTTCCATCACTTATATAAAGTTGTACCCTGTTTGCCTAGAAATTTTGAAAAGGAAGAAAACGGGGTACCTTTTAGAGGCTAACTGAGTTTTTTTATGGTGGTTGCTCTTCCTGTCCCCCGGCCCAGGGGCGTGAAGACATCCAATGAGCTAGGAGTGATGTCATAGGCTGCGCGGCCACAACACCCCGTCCTGTGAATCTGATAGCGAGGAGGATTCTGTAGTAGGAGCTGCCCTGAATCATCTGGGGATGAAGACACCAATTACTGTGAGAGGGTCCTCGGCAGCGGCGGCGCAGGATGACGGCTTTGGTCCAA
Organism: Phyllomedusa bahiana; assembly: GCA_025379985.1. Taxonomy (NCBI): domain Eukaryota; kingdom Metazoa; phylum Chordata; class Amphibia; order Anura; family Hylidae; genus Phyllomedusa; species Phyllomedusa bahiana. Next base: position 11,078 of record JAODAL010040622.1, read on the forward strand.
TAAAACATCCTATGATTGGCAACGTTAAGACACAGCCATTATTGGGGTTCCCCCCAGTGGCTCTCGAAAGCTCACTATCAAATATACTCAGTTAGCCTCTAAAAGGTATCGCCTGATTTCTTCACTATTCTACTTCCATCCTCTTAGGCATACATGCCAACTCTCCCGTTTTTGGCGGGGGGGTCCCGCTATTTGGGGTCCCCTCCCGCCCTCCCGGGGGAGTTGGCATTCCTCCCGCCGCCCCGGGCTGGGGTTCTGTAAATGGCCGCGGCGACAGAGTAGCGCTAGTGCGCTACTCTGGCGCAGCCGGGCCGCGCCTACAGGGGGTGAAGCGGCCGCTGCGCCCGCTTCACCTGCCCGGAGTCTCGCTGTGCAGGGAGGAGGCAGGAGGGATCGTTCCTCTCCTCCCTCCTGCCCCTGTATGTCCGGCACCGGTGTGTGCGCCGCACATACAGGTCAGCGGCGCAGGGGAAGTAAACGCGCGGCTGCAGGGGAGTGACGCGCAGCTGCTCTCACTTTCCCCCTGCGCCGCTGAGGAGATCGTCCGAGCGGCCGTGCTGCAGGAGCCTGGTGAGGTAAGTGGATTTTATTATTTTATTTTTATTAGCTATATGGGGGGTCTGCCTGGCAACAATGGGGACATCTACCTGGCAACAGAGGGGACATCTACATGCAACAGAGGGGCATTACCTGACAAAAGAGGGGGCACTACCTGACAACAGAGTGGGCACTACCTGGGGAACAATGGGGGGACACTACCTGGCAACAATGGGGGCACTACCTGGCAACGAGGGGACATCTACCTGGCAAAAAGAGGGGGCATCTACCTGGCAAACAGAGGGGGCATCTACCTGGCAACAGAGGGGGCAACTACCTGGCAAACAATGGGGGCATACCTGGCAACAATGGGGGCACCGACCTGGCTACCAAAGGGGGCACCTACCTGGCGAACAAAGGGGGGCACCTACCTGGCTACAGAGGGGGCATCTACTTGGCTACAAGGGGGCATCTCCCTGCCTAAAGGGGCACTCCCTGCTTATGGGGGGGTTATACCTGGCTAGAAGGGCATCTACCTGGCTTTCTTCCAAAGCCGTTATGCAGTTAGGTGGAGTGGGTGTGGCTTTTTGAAGGGGCGTGGCATACTGACACGCGCGCCGCCCACTAAGATCTCCTGCTTTTTCATTTTCAAAAGTTGGCAACTATGCTCTTAGGGTATGTTCACACGATGTACTGCGGCGCGTATGTTCACACGATGTACTGCGGTGCGTACAGTATGGCCACAATACATCGTTTGTTTCGGGAGCTCGCGCTAATAGGCGCGTACTCCTTGGCACGGGGGGCGGCAGCCCGCCGGCCCCATTGACATTCATTACTCGCGGTGCGTATTTGCCACAAATAATTGACATGTCACTTATCACCCCGCGTGTACAATACGATCGTATTGTACGAGCGGGGAGAAGAGGCGTAATCTATAGTTCTCTATGAGAACTATGGATTACCGGAATTATGGGGCGCATTTCGCTTGTATTAGAGCGCAGTACGCCGTGAAATACGCAGCGAAATGCACCCCCAAAATAAGCCGTGTGAACATACCCTTATCTGTTCAGTTTAAGAGAAACATATCCAGATCATACGGTAATCACTCTTGCTGGGATATTTCAGACCCAAATGAGTGGCCTGTACTTACCACAACATGCATGTAGATCATGTGGCTTCAGAAGCTTAAAGGGGTTGTCTCACTACATTGATTCATCTTATCTCAGTCCTGTTTTCTTGGTTTCACTTTGAATTTTAGGGAGTGTTTACTGGCTACTATAGGCTCAGTAGAAGCCAGGTCTGTAGCTATAGCAACCAGTGTTGGCCCGCCTATCAAGAAAGATCAAACAGTGTCTGGAGCCTATAGCGACCTGAGGAGCTGATGCAGCCCATACAAGAGGGGATATCTAGGAATAGGTAAGACACTGTTAATGGACACATATTGCAAAGTGACTTGTTTTTGCAAGATCTTTAACATAAAAAGCAACCGTTGTAGTGAGACAACCCCTTTAATAGAAGGTTAATTGTACTATTTGCCTCATTATTATGCACCCCATTATCACCAGATGTACTACACACAGTTAATATACCTCTCTCAATATAAACTGAAACACAAGTAATCCCCTCAAAAATGCTTCTTATTATACCCCTAGATGAAGACCCTAAGGGGTGTAGTAACCACAGTAGAGTCAGTTTTCGGGGGATTTCTACTATACTGGTAGCTCAAAGACTCTGCAAAAGTGTCACGGCACGCTAAAACCAACCTAGCAAAATCTGTGTTACAGATGGCAAAGAAACGGTGCTCCTTCCTTCTGAGCTCTGCTGGTGCCAATATCATGGTTTAGGGCCACCACCCACTTACCAATTTAAAGTGTTAATGGTACAAACTGGGCATAGAAGTGGCATTACTGCGGAAAAATTGCACTGCTGCTCTGGAACATTCACTGCACACATTTCTGGAAAACACTGGTGAGGTCAAAATGTTCACTACCTGCCTAGATGAATGACTTGACGGGAGTAGTTTCCGAAATGGGGTCACTTCTGGTGGGAGTCCACTGTACTTGTTCACCATGGGCTCTACAAATGTGAAATAGCAGCTGAAAACCAGAAACATGTGCGCTCCAAAAAGCCAAATGATGCTCCTTCCCTTCTGAGCCCAGGCAGCATCTTATGCCCACAGATGAAGTATTTCTGTAGATGGAAAAAATTGTGTAACAAATTTTGGAGTGCTTTTTCTCTGATATTAATTGCAAAATTAAAAAGAAAAAATCTGCACATTTTTACCACCAAATGCCGATATACTATGTGAAACCCCTGTGGGATCATAATGCACACTACACCCCTAAATAAATTCCCAAATGGGCGTAGTTTCCAGAATGAGGTGATTTTTTTGTTTTTTTTATTGTACTGTTACTTGTGGCCTTGGTAAATGTGACATGGTACCTAATAAAAATTGCAGCAAAATCAGCGATCAAAACAGCAAATTAGTGGTCCTTCCCCTCTGATCCTTGCCATTAGCCCAATCTGAAGTTTACACCCACATATGGGGTACTGTGACACTTGAAAGAAGTTGTGTAACAAATTTTGAGGGACTTCTCCACGATTTCTTGTGAAAGTGAAAGATTTTGAGCTAAAACTGCATATTTCTGGAAAAAAATGTAATTTTTCATTTGTACTACCAAACGTTAATAAAATCTGTGAAGCATCTATGAGGGCAAAATATATACTACACCCCTACATAAATTCCACAAGGGCATTTTTTTTTTTTAAATAGGAGATTTTTCACTTTTACTGTTATTTCAGGAGTTTAGCAAATGCAACATGATACCCAACAATTATTGTAGCAAAGTCTACGCTGCAAAACAGCCAAATAGTAGTCCTATCATTCTGAGCCCCACCCTGTGCCTTGTTTCCACCCACATAAGGAGCACTGCCAAACTTGAAAGAAATTGTATAAGAAATTCTGGGGGTCTTTTCCTTCAGCATTCATTTACAAAATGATGCCAGTAGAAATTAATCAAATGGCAAATGTTAAAGGGGTTGTCCATGTCCTAAAAAATATATTATGTTACAGGGGCCCTATTAAAACAAAAAAAAAAAGTAAACTCTCCTCCGCTCCTCAGTTCCAATGCTCACTCTTCATGCTCTTCTGTTTATGTTCTGTCACTTCCTAACAAGCAACAAATTAAAAATTTTGAAGATGGCTCCCCTTCTCATATGTATGGCCGAATCACAGCGAGCTGCAAGCGGCCAGCAAAGAGGATTTCACAAAGTGAAACCACCCCTTTAATCATAACTGGAGTAAGTCTAGCAAACCGGCACTTTTAACCCCTTACCGACTTTGGGATTCCCTATAGTTTGGCGGGAGGTTTTCCCCAAAAATATCTTTTTGGGTAGTCCCGCTTGTAAGCTCGCATGATCGAAGATGGGCCAGGGGAGCCATCTTTGTGGGCAACGACTGGGCTTACTGTGGTTGGGCGTTAATTTTTGTTTGTGGTCAAAACTGGGAGAAGACAAAGTGAGGGAGATCTCTCTATCTGCATCAGCACTGCCACAATACGAACGCGGGTGCTGATACTCTTCTTAGCAACCCGGATGCCTAACAAAGGCTTCTGGGCTGCCTGTAATGTCACTATGCCCATCTGTGCCCTGAGGGCTTGGCTGGGCATAGTCACTGACAGTTATATAGCATCTAAAGATATAAAAAATGTTAAGTAAAACACAAAAAAAATAAAAACCCATACACTGCTCTTTTGCCCAAAAAAAGATAAAAAAATAAAAAAAGTACGCATATTTGGTATCACCACGTGCGCAACATACTAACCTATAAATTTGTCACATTATTTAATCCGCACCATGAACGTCATAAAAATCCCCCTAAAAAACTGTCACAGAATTGCGATTTATGTTCATGCTGCAGCACATGGAATGCAATAAGAAGCGTTAAAAAGTCATATAAATGCCAAAGTGGTACCAATAAAAACGTCAGTTTGTGCCAAAAAATAAGCACTTACACAACTCTGTATATGGAAAAATAAAAACAGTTATGGCTATCAGAAGAGAGTGTTGCATAAATATTGTTTTTTTTTTTTTCTTTTAAAGTGCTACAACATAAAAAAACTATATAAATTAGGTATCGCCATAATCGTACCAAACAATGGAGCAAAACTAGTGTGTCATGAATACTGCGCTGTAAGTAATGTAAAAATAAAAACCAAAAGCACTAATAGGATTGCAGTATTCTCTCCTGGCTTCCAAAAATGGATTTTAATGCGATCAAAAAGTCTTGCCCCCCTAAAAAAAGATACCAATAAAAACAACAGCTCAACCCACAAAAAACAAGCCCCAACACATCTCCATACACAGAAAAATAAAAAAGTTATGGCTCTCAGACAATGGCGATACAAAAAAAATTACTTTTTTAATAACAGTGTTTTTATTTTGTAAAAGCAGTAAAACATAAAAATTACAATTGGGGTTTGATGTGATGTATCGGCCGCTGAGTAAAGCTAGGATGTCTTTTTTACAATGGTGACTGCTGTAAAAAATAAAAAAAACATCCAGGATTGATGTATTTTGTTCATCCGTTTCCCAAAAAAAACCTTTTAAAAAGGATCAAAGATCATTGCCCCCAATGGGGAACAATAAAAAGGTCATCTCAAGTCTATATAAAGCTCCACATACGCAAAAAAAAAAAAAGTTATGGCTGTTAGAATATGATGATATAATAATGCTATTTTTTACAAACGCATTTCTATAATGTAAAAGTAATAAAACATAAGCTATATAAAATTTATATCATTGTAATTGTACCGCCCCTAATAAAGTTTCCCAGGCAGAGGCCCCCTGTTAGGGGGTTTTATTTTGGGTTTGATTGCCTTTCCCCCCTTACCCAAACCCTTGTCCCCTCCGTCACCTGCACTCAAAAATATCTCCCAAAAACCGTCCATTTTCACTGTGGAAACGACTCAAAATCTCATTATGCTCTTTTTTCTTCTGTTTGAATACTGAAAAACCTTGCTTATCGGTTTTCCCCCTCTGCAAACTCTCCCTCCCAATCTGTCCAGAATGCAGAGCCAGGGGTTGTTTTTCTTCCCCGCCGTTTAATGAGCTCTACCCCGTGTCAGTCACTGCATGGTTGCCCTCCCGTAAGGATACATATAAAAACGCACTCTCACCCATTTAAAAATTCCACAGCGCTGCTCCTCCCTAATCTCCTCCCTGTCTCTGTCTACCCCCCTACCCGTGCTCTCGCTCTGCTAAAGATATCAGACTACATTCCTCAATCATCCGAACCTCCCATGCCCGGCCTACAAGATTTCACACGTGCGCACCAATTCTCTGGAATATGCTACCGCGGCGATCAGGCACATTCACAACCCTCACAGTTTTTAAAGGGCCCTGAAAATACATCTTCTCGGTCTGGCCCACCAATCCCTAACTGCTACCCACACACATCTGTCACTCCCTGCCTTGGGAAACTCACAGGCACTTATCTGTATATAGATGTACATTTCCGGGGTGGCAGGTTCATCCATTTTTCATGTAAACCCCCCTATTTATGAAACAGGGCCCGGACCATTGTAAACTTGGCACTTTTTTACCGTATGTTTCACCCATAACCCTAATAGATTGTAAGCTCTCACGAGCAGGGCCCTCAACCTTGTGTTCATTTGTAAGTACTTTTAATGTGTAATGACTGTATTTTTTACCCTTGAATTTGTAAAGTGCTGCGGAATATGTTGGCGCTATAGAAATAAAGATTATTATTATTATTATTATTATCCCGCACTGCGAACACTGTAAAAATGAAGCCCAAAAAACTATGGCGGAAATGCGTTTTTTTCCCCCCATTTTCATGGCCCAGTGCTAAAAAAACACCTGTGGGCAAAAAATGCATAATACATCCATAGATGAGATCTATGAGGGGTGATTCAAAATGGGGCGACTTCTAGAAGATTTCAAATGTTCTGGTACTTTGGGGCCTTTACAAACAAGACCCACCCACCAAAATCTGTGTTCCAAAAGCCAAATAGCACCCCCTCCCTTGTATGTCCTGACATGCGCCCAAACAGCAGTTTCACCCACATATAGGGTATTACTGTACTTGGAAGCAATTGTGTAATGAATTTTAAGGTGCTTTGTTTTCCAGAACGGGGGGGGAAAAAATGAAACATTTTAGCTACAATTTCGTTTGTCAAAAACTAAAATTTTTCATTTTTACAGCCTAACGCTAAAAAAATTATGGAACACCTGTGGGGTCGTTGTACTCGCTGCAAGTATTGTTTGAATGGAAAAACCCACAATGCACACTCCAAGAGCAACTTATCAAACAATTGTACAGGAACATAAAATGTAGATCAAACTGTCACACGCTTACGCATTTCAAGCCTATACGGGTCTTGTTCACAGCTAATCATTGTGACATTGTGCTCAGATAAAACTATTCACTAGTCAATGGTAAGTAACTTCTTATAGCTACATTATATCCGGTTCAGTTTAAAGGGACCTGGCTTACTTTTTCTAGCAAATATCGGCATACATATCCTTGTAATATACCTAATATAAATACACTTTTCTATTATCTGGTTACAATGTTTTTTGTATTCCAGTTAGATTCTAGATCTCAATATAACAATTATATAAAAAATTAAATAGTATAAAAAGGTAATTATAAATTTAAAAATCCGGGGGGGCTCGGGGTTTAAAAGGGGTTGTCTCACTATAGAATCCCATGAAGAAAAAAATCTGTTTTTGCTCTGGCATTTCCCCTGGTCAAGGTCTGTAATAGCTAGAGCTCCATGTATTAGATTCTCTGTTTATTGTCTAGATTAAATAAATTCCCTTTCTCTGAGGCCCCAGAGAAGCTTTTGACAAAAGTTAACGTAGAGTAATTACTGTCTTTTGTCTGAAGATCAATAAACACAACTTCACTGCCCCAAAGTTCTGCACTGTGTGACTTGTGTGATGACATCACTCCCTGCTATAATGAAACAAACGCGGGGGGGAGAAGTAAAAAGGTCGGTCACTTGGGGAACCGAGAGAGACAGAAGGTGATAAAATACTTGTAGTTCCTTAAAAAAAAAGAGAAAAAGCAATATTTTGGGGAAAAAAATCTCTTTGGTTCCTACATTTTAAAGCTATTCTTTGTAATGAGACAACCCCTTTAACGTTTAAAATCCAACAAGCCCCTTGTTGTCTCACAAGGCTCTGCCCCCCACCCCGCACCCTGGTATGGTTTATTGACATGTTTAATGCCGTAAAATCTAAAAGTTTGCAAAGAAACGGGATGTTGTTCAAGAAAATGTCTGACCGCTCCAGACATTTGTGCATGTGTTTTTTGTATACTAGCAATGTGTTCTGCTATTCTTATTTTGATTTTACGGATGGTACTGCCCACCTATAACTTTTTACATTGACTACATTCCATTATATAAGCGGCATGGTGGGAATTGCAGTTCAGAAATTGTTTTATAGGAAAAATCCTTGCATTAGCATTGTTTTGAAAGGTCCGTGGGTTTTTGTTTTTTTTGCATAGATCTTTTCTCTTTATAGTCCTTACTGTATTTTGTAGTAAACGTTAGTTCTTGTTCCCCTGTTTTTATTTGTTCACAATAGAATTTTTTTTAAAGTTCGGGGGTTTTTTCCAAATTTCTTTTTAATGAAGAAAATGCCCCTGGTGCCACATTTTTCTTCCCTCGCTTTTATAAAATTTCAAATGAAAAGTTTTTTGGGTTCACGAATTTTCCATGAAATTAGCCGCAGTTTTTGGGAATACAATTGGTTTTTAATGGGGAATTACAATTTGGAGTCAGGGAGGTAATAACCTGTTGTGTCTCTGCATTACCCCTTAGTAGGATATCGAGGAAAGAAATGCTCTCCCTGTTCCAATTGCCTGTGAAACGTAAATTGCAATATTTATCATTGATGTAGTGAAAGAAAGGTTCTACGAGCGCTACATCACAACCCCAGATAATCAAAATGTCGTCAATGTAGCGCCCAAACCACTGCACCACTGGAGTGGCCAGACATTTTCTTGAACAACATGCGGGTTCTTTGCAAACTTTTAGATTTTACTGCATTGAACATGTCAATAAACCATACCAGGAGGGGAGACTGGCAAAGCCTTGTGAGACAATGAGAGGCTTATTGGATTACAAATCTTAATTCCAGGCCCCCCATGGTTTTAACTTTAGAATGGACCTTCTATATATTTATTAATATGTATATAATCATGGATTTTTCCATTCAAACAATACATTCGTACCGCAAAAGCTGGCGTAGGATCCAAGACGCCCCAAAGAGCAGAGCAAGCCGATAGTAGTATCCCAAGCCAAGCCTTAAAGGGTGAGCTCATACTTTTTCTTTTATATTTATACACACTGCACCCCTGGATATATACCTTTCCAATATAAGGTCTTTTAAGGGGTGTTTGCTAAGTTTTAGCACATTAGGTGTTGCAAACCTGGAATGACGCCTTAAGAAAATCAGAATGAATATGAGACTTCAAAATCTGGTAGGTGCTCCTCCTATTCTGAGGCTTGTGGTTGAGCCAAATAGCACACTATATAGGATATCACTAAAAACATGAGAATCAGGGGAATCAATATTGAGTTGCATTTCCCTGATCACATCTACCATGTTCAAGTAAATAATGGATACAAAATGGAAAATCTGCAAAAAAACTGAAACTTTGAAATTTGACCTTCACTTTCCTTTAATTTCTGTGAAACACCTAATGGGTTAATAAACTTCCTAAATGCTGTTCTGAATACTTTAAGGGGTGTAATTTTTTAGATGGAGTCATTTATGGTGGTATTTAACATACAGGCCAATCAAAGCCACGTCAGAATTGGACTGGTTCCTAAAAAAATCAATGTTGCAAATTTTCTTAAAAATTTGAAAAATTACTACTAAATTTCTAAGCCCCCTAATGTTGCTAAAAATAAAAAGACATTTAAAAATCATGCCAGCCTACAGTGGGCATATGGTAGATGCTAGTTATAAACTATCTTGTGTGGAATAACTATGTCTTACATGCAGAAATTTTTGAACTTGAAAATGGTTCTTAATTTTCATGACATTTTGATATTTTTCACAAATAAACAAGGATTGTATGGACCAAAATTTCTTACCATCTTAAAGCACTATGTGGATAAAACAGTCTCTGTATCACATGGATATGTAAAAGTGTAAAAAAGTTATTCCCACATAAATTGACACATGCCAGATTTAGAAAATGAGGCTCTGTCAGAGAGGCCAAAACTGGCTGCGGCAGTAAGGGGTTAAAGTATTATGTATACAAAATTTTACTCTTAGTGAAAGTGCGCAGTACAAGGTAAAAATCTTCTATACCTAGTAATTAAATATTTTTGGCAGTTTTCCACATAATACATTACTGGCCTAAAAGCTGATGTTTATAGCTTTATGCCAAAGGATACGACCTGTAGCTCAGTTTCAGCCTTGTGGTCAGAAAAGGGAATATCTTTCCTTGGAGAGAGCACCATATAGGTGTGTGGAGTTTTGAATTGCCTTTTGCCCTCCACTAAATATCTGCATATCACTAGGCATTATGGGAAAGGAGCTAAGAAGATCAAGCGCCCTCTATTGGCTGTAACAAATTCTCAATTGGCTTTTGACCCACTGAGTCTTTAGAAAGCAAAAGGGATATTAGCCAAGTCAGCATCACCCAATATGCAGCCTTGTGGTCAGGCATGCTCGTTTCCAGCACTAGAAAGGTGAGCTCTGTGGCTATGAAGATGCAGGGGATGCGATGGGATGCAATTAGCAACTAATGTGTGAGGCTCAGCAGAGGGGGAGAAAAATATGAGATGCACAGAGAGTGTAGATTTGCTGTTAAGCAGCCGGGGGAATACAGGGATGGAGATGTTGGGAGTTGATGGGAACTGTAGTCTTCTAGCCACAAGGGCTGATGCTGATGAGAGGCCCCTTTTAAGTTTTTTGTTTGAATGCCAGAATACCCCTTTAGCTCCCACCTGTGTGGGAACATCTTCTCCATTACCTATCACAGATAAACAGAAAACCCCCCAATATAAAACTTCAAATATTTATGATACAAAATATTAAAACATCTCATAAAGAACTAATCCCCTTTTACTGATAATAATCCCTTATGATAATATCAATGATATGTATTTAAGAAAAAGGCGCAGCTTCCACAACAGCAGCAATATGCTTACTTACGAAACAGGCCACTTCCAACGGTCCCAAACAATTTGATGTGGTCCTAAAGGAAAAAAATACTCCAAAAATAAGGCCCTTTTGTAAGTATATACTTTCCCTGTGCCACCCTATCAGACCCTCTATAAATACTTATGTGGTCATCACCCTGATAAGGGCGGCCCCACCAAACTAGTACTGACCCTAGGGTCTCCCTAATGTTCGCCTAAAGAGGGCCAATGGGCAAAGTTCTATCAAGCAAAAAAAAAGAGAGACTTGGATATTCTCCCAAGCGTTTCCCCTATTCAGGTTCATTAGGGGAGTATAACTCTCAGAAAGACAAAAAGATAAGTTGCGCCACGATGAAAAAGAGCTGAACATCTTCTCCATTACCATAACATCCACTCCCAATACATACACTGGCATGAAGATATCGTGAGTAAAGGGATAATAGCCTACGTGTAAACCCCCGTGAACATCCATTTGTTATTTACCCAAACCTCAAGGCCCTGTAGACGGATAAGAGCAGGGAGAAATCCAAAAACACATAATTGAAACAGATAAGGATGTGCTGATGTCTACGACACACCCTACATACCACAGCATTGTATTTGATCATTTAAGTTACTCAATGGTAGAAATAAAATCAGTGGTGCAGCTAGAACTTTTGCCACCCGGGTCTGTCTCTAAGTTTGCTGCCCCCTTTTTACCAACCACCCCGCACACACTTTTTCAGGCCATGCCTGTTTTTTAAATAATGTTTTTCTGCCACACTATTTTAAAAATCAAAACTTTTTTACTTTTCTGCTGATGGAGCTATGTGAAGGCTTTTTATTTGGGGGATAAGTCTACATTTTCATTGGTATCATGTTGGGGTACTTTTTTTTTATCCCTTTTCATTCCATTTTTAGGAGGTTAAATAAAAGAAAGGCATGTTTTTTTATTTTTAGTGATGTTCATAGTACAGATTAAATAAAATAATTTTGTAGACTGGATTTTGATGAATATGGCAAAATCTATTATGTGTTCTGTAAAAAAAAGGGTTTTTTATTGGGGAATTAGGTGTTTGTATTTTTAATTTGTTTAAACATGTTTTATTTATTTTGTTTTTATTTATTATTATAGTCCTAATATGTGAAAATAATATTAGTTATCCTGATTGAATTAATAATATTTTGAAAAAAATTATTGTATTTCTATGTATTATAGTCTATTTGACAAAAGCCTATTAGAGTCCATCAGTGGAGGAGGCTAATAGTCTCCTGCATATCACAGATCCTGTTGCCATGAAAACAGTTTTACTGGGGTGCCCATGGGTGGCAGAGGGATCGAAGCTAGATAGCCAAAAGCCATACTGTACATTAATGCTGGCTACCACTATGAATGGTGTAAGCACAGTCTCTATGCACACGCCATCTGTGGTGCAGTCCATACTTGTGGCCCGGAGATTTGTCGACACTCTACTTCGCCAGCGGGGTCGCACTGCCCTCTATCTCCTGCTATCTACACTAGTAAATAAAATATAGTTTGTTCAATGGTATAAATAATCCCTGCAGACTGGCACTTACTAGAATCTGCTGTATACCAAAAGGGAGCTGAACGCTATAGTACCTTCTATTGGATGTAGCCATTCTCAATTCGCTTGTGACTCACAGAGTCCTGGAAAACAAAAAGGACTGAAGCCAAACCAGTATTGCTCATCTACATACAGCTGTTTCGGAGACAGCTGTTTCGGGGTTTTGACCCTCATCAGTGCAGAGCAGAGCTTACTAGCTGGCTAGGACAGAGGCAATAAGTCGCTCAGAAAGGGTAATATCTCTCATTGGGGAGAGGCAACCTGTCGATGTGTGAGGAGTCAAAGATCACCTTTTGCACCTCACTGGGCACCCTAAAACAGCTGTATGCAGATGAGCGATACAGGCTTGGCATGAATCCTTTTTGCTTTTCAAGTCTCTGTGAGTCAGAAGTGAATTGAGGATGGCTACATCCAATAGAGGGCCAGTGCCGTCTTAAAAGAATTATGGGCCCCTGGGCATAGCACTGCAGTGGGCACTGCCCAAATACATAACATCACACTAGGGCATGCCCCCCAAGCACACCCATATTATCACGCCACTTATGTCTGGACATCGGCAGCCTGCAGTCTTCAAGACTCTTTGGCAAGGCAGGGAGCCTTAGGCTCCCGTCTCCCCCATGGATGTTAACGGTTTGCATGTTCTAAAAATACACTGTTAAATAAGCAGCCCAACCCCGGGATCCAGGGTATTTTTCATGTAGTCCTGGGACATACATACATCATCTGGGGCCCCTATGCTTGTGGGGCCCCCAGGCAACTGCCTAGTGTGCCCAATGGAAAAGATGGTCCTGTAGAGGGGCCTATAGTGTTAATCTCTTTTCCTACAATGCCTTTGCTATATGTAAATGCCCAATGAGGTGCAAAAGACGATCTTCAAATCCTCACGCACCGACATGGTGCCTCTCCCCGATGAGAATAAAAAACATAATTATTACAATCTGCTGAACAGATCCAGTGAGTGTGTATCTTATTTGTCTCAAGCCAGTTTTGCCTGATTTAACTAGATGAGCAACTCTAACAACATACACTCACCGGCCACTTTATTAGGTACACCTGTCCAACTGCTCGTTAACACTTAATTTTTTTAATCAGCCAATCCCCGGCGGCAACTCAGTGCATTTGGCATGTAGACATGGTCAAGACAATCCCCTGCAGTTCAAACCCGAGCATCAGTATGGGGAAGAAAGGGTGATTTGAGTGCCTTTGAAACGTGGCATGGTTGTTGGTGCCAGAAGGGCTGGTCTGAGTATTTCAGAAAACTGCTGATCTCCTGGGGTTTTCACCCCACAACCATTCTAGGGTTTACAGAGAATGGTCGAAAAAAGAAAAAACATCCAGTGAGCGGGCAGTCCTGTGGGCGGAAATGCCTTGTTGATGCCAGGGTCAAGGAGAATGGGCAGACTGGTTCGAGCTGATAGAAAGGCAAACAGTGACTCAAATAGCCACCCGTTACAACCAAGGTAGGCAGAAGAGCATTCTGAACGCACAGTACGGCGAAACTTTGAGGCAGGGTGGGCTACAGCAGAGAAGACCACACCGGGTGCCACTCCTTTCAGCTAAGAACAGGAAACTGAGGCTCTAATTTGCCCATGCTCATCGAATTGGACAGTAGAAGATTGGGAAAAACGTTGCCTGGTCTGATGAGTTCGTTTTCTGCTGGACAATTCGGATGGTGGGTCGATTGGGGCGTAAACAACATGAAAGCATGGATCATCCTGCCTGTATAACGGTTAGGCTGGTGGTGGGGTGGTTGCAGGTGTGGGGAATATTTTTTGGCATCTTTGGGCCCTTGGTACCAATTAGCACTTGCAACACCTTGTGGAAATCTATGCACGAAGAATTGAGGCAGTTCTGAAGGCAAAGGGGGTTTCCAACCCTTACTAGCTGGGGGGACCTAATAAAGTGGCCGGGGGGGGAAATTAAGGGATATAACAATAAAAGAAGAGATCGCTCCCCGGTTCCACTGGAGTTGGGTGTTGCCCGCTCCGGTGCAAGGTCTCACAGCTCCTCCTTCAAAACAGACAATACTTGTAAAAAAATATCTGAGACCAAGTGAGCAGCACAAATCCAAAGTTAAAAAACAATGTTTTATTCCATTTTTAAAAATGTTGAATTACACGTGCATGATAAACAAACTACAAGCGTTTCGGCTGAAAACGGTTTTTGTTGTTTTATTATGCACTGTCTTTCACCCATTTTTAAAAAAAATTTGGAAACATTTGTTTTTTTTTAACTTTGGGTTTGTGCTGTCGCTTGGTTAAAAAGGTCCCGGATATTTTTTACAAACATAAACAGTTGTTTGCCAAAGTATTTATACTCCTTGGATTGTCCCTCTCTTTTAAACGTTACCGCCACAAACTTAAATGTATTTTATTGATATTTTATCTGATAGAGAAACACAAAATAGCAAGTATTTGTGAAGTGTAAAGAAAATGATACATGTTTTTCCAAATTTTTGCAAATTAAAAAAACTGAAAAGTGTAGAGTGCATATGTATTCACATATATTCAACTCTCCTGAGTCAATAGTTGGTAGGACCACGTTTAGCTGCAATGGCAGCTGCAGTCTGTTGGGGGGATGTCTCTTGCAGCTTTGCACATTTGGCGGTTGGAATTTTTGCCCATTCTTCTTTGAAAAAAAAACTCTACTCAGCAGTTTTGGTTGGTGAAGTAGGTGACTGCAAAATTCCTGCACGATTCTAAAATGGGATTTGGGTCTGGCTTTGATTGGGCCTTTTTTTAACACATAAAAATTGTTTGATGTAAAAATTCTTTGTAACTTTGGCTGTATGTTTAGGTTTATTTGTCTGCTGGAAGGTAAAACCTATCCCCTTCTCAAGTCTTTTGCAGCCTTAACAGGTTTTCCCCTCCGGTTTAAAACCCATATTTGTCCCAAATCTCACTCAATTTTGGGAATTTCCCCGCCCCTGCTAAAAAAAGCCCCCCCCAGCAGATCGCCACCACCTGCTTCAAAAATGGACAAGAGGGTTTAGAGTGAGTGAAAGTTTTTGGCTTTTTTCCCCACACATGGGCCCATGTAAAAAAAACTGTCAGGTCAAAAATTCACTTGTTGCCCTTGACCATCAAGCTCCCCTTTCTTTTCTTTAAAAGGTTTGGGAAAAAAATGAGAGGGGACGCTCTGTTGGTTGCTATGGGAAAACAAAGTGAATTTTTTTGACCTGACATTTTCATACTTTGTGGCCCATAGTGTTTCCCATTAAAGGCCACAAATTTTCTTTTTTTTTTTTTTTTTTTGGTATCTGCCAGAGCACGTCCTTCCTCATGCTTGCTGTGTCCCCTATATAGCTTTTTGCATGGGACTTCTTATGGCTTGCTTTAAAAATAGGCTTTCTTCTTGCCACTCTTCCATAGAAGCCAGATTTGTGGAGTAGACAACTAATCGTTGTCCTGTAGACAGATTCTCCCACCTGAGCTGTGGATCTCTGCAGCTAGGTCTCTTGGCTGATTCTCTAATTAGTGCTCTCCTTGTCTTGACTGTCAGCTTAGGTGGACGGCTTGGGATATTTATTTATTTTTTTTAATCTAAACCTGTAACACACTTTGCCACAACTTTATCCCTGAGCTGTCTGGTGTGTTCCTTGGTTTTAATTGTGCTGTTTCTTTACTTATGTTTCCTAACAAACCTTTGATGCCTTCACAAAATGGCTGTATTAAAATGACAAAAAATTCAAACAGTGGAACTATTCACTAAAATTTGGTGACTTTAAAAACTTTTGGGCACACTGGATTTTTTTAGTGGTCCGAAACATGGGGCTGAATTTTATGCACACCTCACTTTTTTTATTTTTTTTTTTTTATTTAACTGGTTTTTTTGTAGTTTTTAAATGAAAACATCAAAATTCTGACGGTTATTCAGTATTAGAATATAGTGAATGCAAAATATTCAAAAATATGCATATACAAGTTAAGACTAGAGATACATAGTCATAACAATTCAAGACTGATAATAAACCCTGTGAAGAACAGTCAAAATCAGTAACAGGAAGACAAACAACATAAAACACAAAACGTGACACACTAGGGGAGGACAAGTTCGCAGCACGCTATATGCTGTAAATACAAAAAAATTATGAATGCAATAATGTCTCAACAACAGTTACAACAGAGGCAATAGGTGTCCCACAACGACTAGATCTCCTCAAAGAGATGGAGGGACCTGACGCTTCCAATGACTCGAGATGAAGCAACTCACTGCAGTGAGAATCTATGTTATCAATTTCATAAACCTCTTCTTAGTTGGAGAAGGTAGGACACCAAACAGGCAGAATACTGGAACACTAGGTTTGGACTTCCGTCACATCTTGGGTCAGCTTACAAACTGTAGACCAAAAACACACTATATCGGGGCATGTCCAGAAAATATGAAATAAATGACCACCCTGTAACCCACACCTCCATCATAGGTCAGGGACTGCCAGGTTAAATCTATGGAGTAATACCTGAACGTCAATATTTTTTACGCATTTTTATACAAATTAAACATTTGCAAAGTTGGAACAATGGTAGAGCTCGCCTTTCTTTACAAATCCTACAACATTCTTGGGATCTGGGGAGGGGGCATCATTTCCCGAATTGCGCATTTATTATTGGGCTGCTCAGCTTTCCCATTTGGTTAGATGGCACACGACAGACCATTCCCGAGTCATGGAACTTTTAATTAAACCCTGGGATGTGTTGTACTTGCATCCTTTCCATTTCCTTTTTGCGGCCCAATCCCGATCCATACATCAACGCCAGTCCCCCACTATCCTTAAGCAAAGTCTTTTAATCTGGAAGCAAGTCAAGGAGCTTTATTATCAGACAGGTGCAGATGAGTATACACCTTTTTTGGGGCAACAATAACTTACAAGAGCTTCTTTCCTTGGAGAGCTCTGTGTGGCTGTAAAGGGGGATAGTATATTTGTCGCAACTGTATAAGGACCTAACCCTTAGGACATTTCAGGATTTGGCAGCCGAATATCATATTCCTAATGCATCCTTTTTTCATTATCTTCAACTTCGGAATGCCCTGCAGGCACACTTTTTCAGGAATTCCCCATACCCCCTTTGTTGCTATCTCCGCCTCCGCGGGGCCTGATTACCTCCCTTTATGCACTATTGTTGAGAGGAAAGTTGGGTGTCCCATTCCGAGCAAAGAAAACTACCTGGTAGGGAGATGTAGGTCCTATTGAAGATAATCAGTGGACAATGGCATTAGAAGCCCCTAAGTTGGTGTCTCCGAAGTATAGGGAGCGAACAACGCAATTGTATATCTTACATCGGGCGTATTACACCACCTCCCGTCTCTATAAGTTTAGGCCGGAATTCCCTGATGTATGCCCGAAATGCTCCTCTGTACCGGGCACATTCTTTCATTTGTTGTGGGCCTTCCCCAAGGTTCAGGGATATTGGCAGCAAGTCCTTAAATTCCTAAATTGATAGAATGGGCTGTCCTGTGCCTGATGACCCTAAGCGTTGCCTTTTGTTTTTAGACCCGGAGGACTATCCGTCTTCCGCACTTTATACCTGTCTTACGGAACTCTTATTCATTGCCAGAAAAATGGTTGCCCGCCATTGGCTATCTAACCATACGCCCACTCTACAAGATTGGATACATGCAGTGAACGCTACCTTACCATATAAAAAATATATTTATCTCCATCGGGGATGTCCTGACAAATTTACTAAAGTTTGGCAGGATTGGTTGGACTGCACGCATACAGCTTTGGAGATTCCCTGTGTTGTTTAGACCTAATCCTCAAACTTTCCGCCCTCTATTTGTAGTTCCCTTACATATATATTTGAATAAGCCTCCCTCTGGATATCAGATTGTCTGCTTGGTATCTTGATACTCCATCCTGTAAGCTCTGGGTTTTTAGGATAGTACATGATCCTTTTACTATGTGGGACTTAAAGCAAACCCCACAATTCTTAGATTTTTGATTTCAATAATTTATTGTTTTTGGTTTTTAAAGTTTTAGAGGAAAACGGTTTCAAGTTTATTGCTGAAACTAATTTTTGGTCATTTCTCCCATTATGGGGATGGGGTTTTACTCGATAAGATATTGTTTTTTACAAAATTTTGTAAAATTTAACCTTTTTTGTGATGATCTCTGTGCCCAAATTATGGGTTTTTTTTGTATCTTATTCTTTTCATATGTTTCTCTCTTTAACCTTTATCGCATGGTTCAACTTTTTACTTTTTTTAATAAACTTTATTTTTTAAAAAAAAAAAAAAAAACAAATTTTAAAAGTGTTAAGCTTCAATTTCCAGGGCAACAGGTCCTGGAGAGGGGAGACCATAGAAAAACGCATAATGCAAAAACTCAACCCAAAGTTTTGTCCCCAGAAAGAAGAAAAAACAAAGTTTTACTAGGGATTTAAAAAATCGATCCCACCCCAAAATACAAAAAAATAAGTTTTAATAGGGGTCAGGGTTTCCCATGGGAAAGAAAGGTTTTGGGTGGTGTTAGAAAAAATACCCCAAAACCACCATTGAAGTTAATTGGGTTTTTGGGGTGGGGAAAAAAAAGAGAGAAAGGGGAAAAAAGAAATAAAAAATTTTTGGGAAAGGAAAAAAAAGGAAAGGAAAAAGAAAAAAAGGGGAAAAAAAGAAAAAAGGAAGGAGAGAAAAACAAAGGGGGAAAAAGCAGGGTTTAGGGGGGAAAAGGGGTTTTCCCCAACCTCTCCACTCCCTTACCATATGAAAACAACGGGGGCTGTAAGTGTATGAATAATGATAGAAGAAAAACCTAGTCATGGAATTAAAGAAGACTCCAACATCGGCCAAAAAAAGGAAAAAACAACTTTCCGAGGGTCTTAACAGCCCACAAATTCATTATTGGAACATATTAAACAATTACGGGCCTTTCCCAAACCCTTTAAAAAAGTTGCTCTTTGTTTCCCTTTGAAGCTAAAAGCCACCCAGCCGTAGTTGGGAGGTGGGAAAATCCCTCCCAAAATTCCCCAACATTGGGGAAACGAGAGAGCAAATGTAAACCCAAAAACTTAATCTTTTTTAAACAATTTTCCCCGCTAAAAAACTCAAAGCTATGGGTTTTTGTTTTTTTGGGGGGAAACCACTACGACACAAGAAGATATGCCATGACTTCATCCCAACTCATTCCCCAAAATTTAAGTTTATGGAGACAAATAAACCCCCTTTAAACCAAAATGTCTTCTCCCAGCCACAGCTCAAACCCTGCGGGAATTTCCACACAAACATCTTTAACCCCTCACTTTTCCCCTTTTGCCCCCCCTCTGTTTCAAAATCCAAGAAGGGGATATTTTTAGGGGACACACCCCCCCATCTTCCCCCCCATACACAACACACTTTTTTCCCACTTCCCCCCACCAAAACCCAAAACATCACCCCCTTTTTTCCCCAAACCCCGATACACACACCCCCCATTCCCAACTCACCCCACGCAACATAAATCAACCTCCCTCGCCCCACCCAAAAACAAAAAAACCCCACTCAACCTCCCTCGGGGCCCCCCCCACCAACATACTCAAACCCCCCTCACCCACCCACACCCCAAACAAAACTCAACCTCCCCCCACCCACCCCCACCAGACATCCCAACCTCCCCCCCCACCCACCCAAAAACACCCCAACCTCCCCCCACCCCCCCACCACCCCCCACAAAAAACAGAAAACACTCCCAACCCCCCCTCGCCCCCCAAAACACAGACACCAAACCCCCCTCGCCCCAAAAACCCCCAAACACAAACACACCCCAACCTCCCACCCACACCTACACACAGACACTCAACCTCCCTCGCCCACCCACACACAAACACACTCAACCTCCCTCGCCCACCTACACACAGACACACTCAACCTCCCCCCACCCACCCACACCACACTCAACCTCCCTCACCCACCCACACACAGACACACTCAACCTCCCACGCCCCCCCCCACACACCCACACACTCAACCTCCCTCACCCACCCACACACAGACACACTCAACCTCCCTCGCCCACCCACACACAGACACACTCAACCTCCCTCGCCCACCCACACACACACACACTCAACCTCCCTCACCCACCCACACACAAACACACTCAACCTCCCTCACCCACCCACACACAGACACACTCAACCTCCCTCACCCACCCACACACAAACACACTCAACCTCCCTCACCCACCCACACACAGACACACTCAACCTCCCTCGCCCACCCACACACAAACACACTCAACCTCCCTCACCCACCCACACACAAACACACTCAACCTCCCTCACCCACCCACACACACACTCAACCTCCCTCACCCACCCACACACAAACACACACTCAACCTCCCTCGCCCACCCACACACAAACACACTCAACCTCCCTCGCCCACCCACACACACACACTCAACCTCCCTCACCCACCCACACACAAACACACTCAACCTCCCTCGCCCACCCACACACAGACACACTCAACCTCCCTCGCCCACCTACACACAGACACACTCAAACTCCCTCGCCCACCCACACACAAACACACTCAACCTCCCTCGCCCACCCACACACAAACACACTCAACCTCCCTCGCCCACCCACACACAAACACACTCAACCTCCCTCACCCACCCACACACACACACTCAACCTCCCTCGCCCACCCACACACAAACACACTCAACCTCCCTCGCCCACCCACACACAGACACACTCAACCTCCCTCACCCACCCACACACAGACACACTCAACCTCCCTCGCCCACCTACACACAGACACTCAACCTCCCTCGCCCACCCACACACAAACACACTCAACCTCCCTCGCCCACCCACACACAGACATACTCAACCTCCCTCACCCACCCACACACAGACACACTCAACCTCCCTCACCCACCCACCCACCCCCACACACACACACTCAACCTCCCTCGCCCACCCACACACACACTCAACCTCCCTCGCCCACCCACACACAAACACACTCAACCTCCCTCGCCCACCTACACACAGACACTCAACCTCCCTCGCCCACCCACACACAAACACACTCAACCTCCCTCGCCCACCTACACACAGACACACTCAACCTCCCTCACCCACCCACACACAGACACACTCAACCTCCCTCACCCACCCACACACAGACACACTCAACCTCCCTCACCCACCCACACACAGACACACTCAACCTCCCTCACCCACCCACACACAGACACACTCAACCTCCCTCACCCACCCACACACAAACACACACAACCACCCACCCACCCCCACCCACACACACACACACTCAACCTCCCTCACCACTCCCACACAGACACACTCAACCTCCCTCGCCCACCCACACCCCAAACACACTCCACCTCCCACACCCACCCACACACTTTCACACTCAACCTCCCTCACCCACCCACACACACACTCAACCTCCCTCACCCACCCACACACATACACACTCAACCTCCCTCACCCACCCACACACAGACACACTCAACCTCCCTCGCCCACCCACACAAACACACTCAACCTCCCTCGCCCACCCACACACAAACACACTCAACCTCCCTCACCCACCCACACACAAACACACTCAACCTCCCTCACCCACACACACACTCAACCTCCCTCACCCACCCACACACAGACACACTCAACCTCCCTCGCCCACCCACACACAGACACACTCAACCTCCCTCACCCACCCACACACAGACACACTCAACCTCCCTCGCCCACCCACACACACACTCAACCTCCCTCGCCCACCCACACACAGACCCACACACCCCTCCTTCCCACCTGTGCAGACAGACACAACCTCCCTCACCCACCTAGACACGCTCATGATTCGGTAGAGTTGGCAAATATGCATATTAGGCTTCTTTGGGTACTGCATTACTGTATTATTCCCACAGGAGTAATGTCTGTCATGTAGATAAGATCCATAATAGGTTATCCAATGGACTATACCACCAGTGTTTTTCCAGATGCCTACAGAATTCAACAGAAAGAAAATTTCTGTATGCCTCCATATAAAATTGGGAGAATACAGAGAAGAGGCACATTTAGTCTCAATACTCCTCTATGTCTTGTTACTTTCTGTACAACCTGGAGCTGTAATACAACCATATGCGTAACACACCCAAATCTGCTTGCAGAGAGCATCTGCCTGATTTTTCCACAGCAGCACCCTCCTATTACCCAAATTGGTCTCATTAGTTAGATCTAATGTGTCACATTGCAGCTCTTTGACATCCTTTTTACAAAACCACAACAAAATACTACAGATAAAAAATGGAAGCAACCTCACCATGTGAATATACCTGTAAGATATGTGTATTGATGGCATTTTTGACCACTAAGTTTGAGCACAGAATTTTAGAAATTTGGGCAATGGAATGTATTAGATGTTTGCTGCTTATATGGTTCCTAACATACCAATACATTTTTACTAAAAGTAAACCTTCACTTGGAAATTACACCTTCATAATCCCGCATCATCAATACATCAAAACTTTAATTTTTAAGAACAAAACTTTATTATAAAATTATGTACAGCACTATTCAGGTAAGGGTAGGGTCCAACAGTCTGTGGCTGCATGTGGACAGCACCAGGGCCATACATGGTTACTAATGGCTGCACAAGTTTAATGATGGAACAGTGATATCACCAGCAAACCCACACGTTGGCAGTCACGTGTGGGTGATATTTTTTGGCACGCAGCTAACAGGCCCTTATACATATACTACTTGGTACAAACATATCAGGCAAAATCAGCCTGGGTTCTTTTTTATTGCCCATTTGTTGTGTTTTAGTGTGCTTTCAATAAATGCTGGGCATTTTTCAAAAAAAAAAAAAAAAAAAAAAGCACTGTGTAAAAGCACTCTTACTGCAATTTGCACAAGTTTTACAGGTGAAATATGCTTTTTGACAAGTTTTACCTATTAAAGCCTTGTTTCCAATAGACACTTTGCAAAACTGTGTCAGTTTAAAGGGAATGTATCATCAAAAATAACTTATTGTTTAACTCACATTTTTATGTTCAACACATTTTTTAAGAATTTTTTGGTTATATATTTTTTTTAATTTTCCATATCACTTTCAATATCCGTAAGTCCTGCAGTTTTCACTTTGGCCACTAACCCTAAGGCTATGTTCACACGGTGTATTTGCAGAGCGTAATTACGCCCCGCATTTACGCCGTGTGACCGGGGACGGGACGGGAGCGGGGGACTGAGCAGGGGCCGGCACTTCGCTGGCCCATAGACTTGAATTGCCAGCGGCACGTTTTTACGCCGGTTTAAATTCCCCATGTCAAATTTTCCCCGCCCGGGGGCTTCGCCAACCGGGGGGAGGAGAAGTAATTTCCTTTTTTCTATGAGAAATGGGAAATTTCCGTAATGAAAGGGCCCTTTTTGGCCCGTAATTGGGGCACTTTCGGAGGTAATTACGGACCGAAAAAACGGGGCCCCCTTTTTGCCTTTTGAACATGCCTTAAAAAAAAGTCTGACACTTCCCGTTTCTGTTTCAGAAAGATTCTCAATTTTCTGCCCCATTACCCGCACAAAGGGGTCAAATGAAAACCCAGTTTGGGAAAGAAATACAGGGTCCACCATCACAAGAGGAGATAGCCCAAGTTCTTTCCTTTTTACCTCCCCCGCACACTGACTTCTTCCCATGTTTACAAAGGAGCAAGACTAAAAACTCTCCTATAGAGTCAAATTTGGGCTGAGTCCGTTTTTAAGGCTTCCCCCTTTGTCAAAAAAAACTGTAAAAACATCTCTCTGACTGCTGTTAAACAATTTCAAAACCAAGTTTAAGGGGCCCCAAAATGAAGAAATGCAAGACCTAAAATTATTAAAAAAAAATTTAAAAATTTAAAAATGAAAAAAAACAAAACCAAAAATTCCTAAAAAAAAGTGTTTAACAAAAAATGGGGGCTTAAACCCAAAGACTCATTTTTTGATGACAAAATTCCCCTTTTTGCTAAAAAGCATTTTGTTTGGTTTTTTTTAAAAAAAAAATTTTTCCGCAATTTAAAAAACCCGAGAAATTGGAAAAATGAGAGCCCCCCCTTTTTCCGCCCCGACACCGTTATCAAGTAAAACCCGATGACCCCCCAAATAGGGGTCCCCCAAAAAAAGCTTATATCAATGGGACCATGTCCCCCAAACCCTTTCACAACCCTTAAATGTAAAAATATTTAGTCAATAAATTAAAAAATAAAAAATGGCATTTCCCTTGTTAAATCCCCCGTGGAAATTTTTCCCCAGTTTTGAGTTTTAAATGCTCCCCGGACGGTTTTTAAAAGAAAAACACAAGTCTTTTGGTTTTTAAACCCCGGGGCATGTTTGGTGTTATCGTGCCTAAAAACCTTTCCGACTTGGTTCAGGTCTTGATTAAACCCCCGGTGTCTTTTTTGGAAAAAGCCATATGGGTGCAGAAAAGTTTCTGAAAATCTTTGCTGTCCTAGGAAAAAAGAATTACACAGATCAAGTCCAAAATTAAAAAAAAACTGAAGAATTAATTTTCATAGTCACACATATAAAATAAATATTGTTCATTCAGTATGAAAAAAAAGGGCCGGGGGTCTATGTTAAGTCAAATTCCCCACAACCCCTTGTACCCATCTTTAGACATTTCCTGATTTAAAAAAGCCCAGTGTCTGGGGTCTGATCTGCCATAGGTTTTTTTTCAAAAAGCAGCCTGCCATCAAATTCTGAAAACTCCCCCCCCAATTTAAAAAAAACATTGGAGGACGTGGGGTTTTACTGCCCGGGACCCATCGCCATCCTGGCCAAACCAAACCCCCTACCCCCCCCCTGGGTATAAAAAACGTGCAGTAATGCCCTTTTTGAATTTTGGGCTACCAAAAGGCCTCGTCCCTTTCAGGCTGCTTGGGGGGCCGCCAAAAAATTTATTGGTAGGGGAATGTTTTTTGCCAGCCTTTAACTGCACCCATTAAAAAGACCATGTGAGCACAAAGGGGAAAAAAGATTCCCCCAGTCTTCTCCCCCCGTGCCACCAGCCCGAGTTTATGGGTGCCAGAAGGGTTTTTGGGCATTTTAAAGATTGCTGGATACTTGCCAGGGTATGGGCCTTTTACATCAAACCTGGTTGGGGGCTTTTTGGGGCCCCCCCGTGATCACCTAAAACCCAAAGGGGGAAAAGTTTGCTTTTTTCCCTGTGCCAAAAAAACAGCAAAACATTTCGGTTTGTTTTTGGGGCCCAAAAAAATTTTTGTTGTTTGGCGGAAAAAACTCCCAAATTCTGTAGAGTCACTTCCAAATTTCCCAAATTTAAAACCAATTATCATTTAATTTTTCATTTACACTTGCTTTAGGGCCCCGTCACACTTATGGAAAAACTGCAAAAA
>JAODAL010040623.1:0-36717 GCA_025379985.1 Phyllomedusa bahiana
GGCCCCTTATGAAAGGGGGCGCATCGCCTCGGGGGTTGCTCATCGAGCAAGTCAGCTGTGTTGAAGCTGTGCCAGAGGAAGCGGAGGAGGAAGAGGAGATATTCCTGGACACCGACGTTACCGACGTCCCTGCCTTGGAAAGAGGTTGGCGCGAATTTGAGGCGGAGGATGAAGATGAGGAAGATCAGTTTGCAAGTGCCCCTCGACCCAGACACTTGGGAAATCAAGGCTCCATCTCTCACATGAGTGCTTGGATGCTCCATTTCCTCCAACATGATCGTCGCATTAAGGCCATCAAAATGAACAACAGTTACTGGGTTGCCACCCTCCTGGATCTCCGGTACAAAACAAAACTCAGCACTTTCCTTCCACCCACCCAAATAGAGAGTAAAATGCAGGAAATGGAGACCTTGCTGATTGATCAACTGGAGACATCTGTTGCATCTGCTTCACGTTCTTCAAGTGTCACTGTGGAACAACATAAGCGACGTGACAGCAGTAGAGTGCCAAGTAGCCGTAGCGGCAGCAGCAGCAGCAGCAAGGTGGCAGATGCCTAATGGGTGACCTCTGGCAATCTTTATTACCACCTCACCAACGCATGCAATGCAGGGCACACATCCAACACACCAGAGTCCAGCTTAAGATCATGGTGCACGACTATCTGCGTCTCAACACCGATGTTTTTGTATGTTTTCCGGACCCAATAGACTTCTGGGTATCCAAAATGGACGAATGGCCCGAGCTCGCTCTCCACGCCATAGAGGTGTTGTCCTGCCCAGCAGCCAGCGTCATATCTGAGCAGACCTTCAGCACAGCCGGAGGAGTCATTACAGACAAACGCATACGGCTTTCCACAGATAATGTGGATCGTTTGACTTTCATCAAGATGAATCAGGCATGGATCTCTAATGATGTTGTGGCCCCAATTGCCGAGGTCACCGATTAGTTGCTGGTCTACTTCACTTTCCTCTTCAAACAGAAATGGTCCTCTCGAAAACTTTTTTTTAAAATGATAATTTCTTACTGCAATTTTTAATCTCAGTTCCCAATAGTTCATTTTGCTGGTTTTGCTGTGAGGAGACTGTAAAAGACAGCAAGGTTTCATGACAACACCGTATTCAATTAACTCACTTTATCTTTAGAAGTTTTCGCATTGTCAATGATTTTGAGGTCATGTTGCTGTGCATTACAGCTATAATCATGGTCCTTTGGAACAGAAATGTGGCTTCTAAGTGGCATTTCTCCATCACAATTTTTAATAGTGGCTGAGATGTCATATTTATAATTTTTTGGGGTCATTTTGCTGTGAGATACAGCAATAACCATGGTCCTTTGGAACAGAAATGTGGCTTTTAAGTGGCATTTCAACATCACAATTTTTAATAGTGGCTGAGAAGTCATATTTATAATTTTTTGGGGTCATGCATGCTATTGAAATGCAGGGCAATATTAACAGTCCTATCTATAAAAAAAAAATAAATAAATTCTAACAAGCATTTGTTCTTCACAATTGTCAAAAGTGGCTCAAGGGTCATGTTTTGAATTTTTGGTGCATTTTGCTGTGACATGCAGCTATACTACAGGTCCTATAATAAAAAAATATTTTGTTTCTAACATACATTTGTTCTTCACAATTGTCAAAAGTGGCTCATGGGTCATGTTTTGAATTTTTGGGGCATTTTGCTGTGAAATGCAGCTAGACTACAGGTCCTATTGTAAAAAAATGTGGTTTCTAACAGACATTTGTTCTTCACAATTGAAAAGGGGCCCAAGAGTGAGGGCGCCCAAAAAACAAATAGGTATGACACTGTTAATGGACACACATTCAAAATGACTTGTTTTTTCAAGATCTTTAAAATAGCAGCAATCCCTGTATTGGACAACCCCTTTAAAAAAAATTAAAAAAAAGAAACAAAGACATGGTGGGATTCCCCCATTTTTTAAAAATGTGTTTTCTAGAATTAAAATACAAAAAATTGCATTTTAAAATAGCTGGGAAAAAAATTCCTCTGAAATTTTACAAGGGAGGTACAGGAAGACTTGACCAGTGTAGGTTTATTCAGAGGGCAGGGTATGGAGCACGGACAGAGAACAAAGAACAGAACAATTTCCTCCAGCACTTTATAAAAGAAAAAAGGATGCCCCAAAAAAAAAAGGGGGACCTGGGGGGAAAAAGGGGGGTTAACCACCATTATTTTTCCCAAATGAAAATCAATTGGTCCGCCTCATACGGAGGGGGAACATACCCCGGGTTTACTGTGTACTGAGGAAGGCTGGAGGGCTTACTCACAATTCGATTTCCGCACTCTGCTTCTACCGACCCGGACTGTTTATCCCATAGAGACAGAGATACCCTACACTCCTCACACGCACCACCTCCCCTCTCGCGCAGCCCATCTTTTTTACCGCACACCCCCCCCCCCCCCCCCACCACCCTGTTAATAGATGGAAGGACGCAAGCCTGGCTCTCACACCGGAACCCACTGTACTCCGGCCTGCAGCTGAACCTGCATGTTATAGATGGACAGCTCCGCTAGCCGTGCATGGGCTCTCCCGAAACCCTCTGACAGTTCTGGGCCCTGTGCAGCTGGACATCCGTGTTAATATTGACAGACGCTTATAGCCTGGGGCTCTCAAAGAACACCCACTGTAAGTCTGGCCCGCTGGCCAGCTGGGACCTCCTGTGGTAAACAGATGGCTGATGGCTCCCAGACTGGCTCTCAACGTTAGGAGCAATCAAGGAGAGTTCTCGCAAAATTTCTCTTAAAAATCAGATTTTGCCCCTCAAAAGGAGCTAGTGGATACGCCCCAGACGACACACACGCTGGTTAAGGACTAGTGTCTCAAAATACACACTGCGACGCTAACTCGCCGGCCCCTGCGACAGAAATGCACTGCACAATCTGTAGCCGACTTTAAAATTTTCTGGGGCTGGACAACAAATACCCCTTAGCATCTGGCCACCGCCCCCCCCCCCAGACCGGTCGCATCATCATCATTTGTCTCCAGGGCAGTCTGTCCCGTAATCACCTGAAGAAGGATTTGGAGGGAAAAAATCTCCCTAACACCACTCGCCCGCGACAATTGATTGGCACATGAATCACTCCTAAGAAGCAACAGGACGGGCAAATGTTTCTCAAACTAGAAGTGTTTTGGGGATGTTCAGGATCTCTCCCGTTTTACTTAACTTTTGGGCCCGCTGTGCGGACGAATTAACACATGTCTACACGTTTTAAAAAAAATTTCATTTAAAAACTGAGGCTAGGGGTGTCATGTTGTATGGTTATCACCCTTGAAATAAAAAGCAAAATTATCATAAAATGTAAAACTATAATCAAAACTTCCCATAAATAAATTCTGTAAACAAATGTCCAGTCTACCAAAAAATATATACTTAAATGACAGTCTACATGTAACATAAAATATCTATAGTGCCACTTTATGATGTGTGGTGTCAAAATAAAGGTTTTTGGGGTCCTTGCTGTGGTACAGGACAAGGTATTAGTCAATGTCCAGTTCAGAAACTAAGAAATGGTGGAGGTGGGTTTCAAAGACTATTATTTTTCACCGCGGCACTGTTTTAAATCTTGGGCGGTCATGCAGGTTTGGGCTCATGATGTGGCTCAGGGACAGGGATAGTTAATGTCCCTTCGAGTTCAACAAAATTGGTAGTTCAAATACTCCTTTTTCATTGCACCTTTTTTAATCCAGTGGGTCTCTGACAGGTTTAATGGTCTTTCTGCCCGGTTAAGGACCAGATATTGTACAATGTCCAGCTTTGCAACTAAAATGGTGGTTTCAAAGACTCCTTTTTCAGGCATTTTTAATCTGTGGGGTTACAGAAGGTTTAATGGTCATACTGGGTACATGAACAGGTATAGTCAATGTCCCATGTTCAACTAATAATGGTGGTTGAAAGACTCCTTTTTCCCTGGACTTTTATGAATCTCGGGGTCATGCACGTGTTAGGGTGCTCGATGCTGTGGCCCAATGGATCAGGCTTATCCGTGAATGTCCAGTGTCAACTAAAACGGTGGTTCAAAGACTCACTTTTTCCAGGCACTTTTTATCTGGAAGCGTCTGACAGGTTTAATGGTCATGATGTGGTACAAGGACAGATTTAGTTCAATGTCCAGTTCAACTAAAATTTTGGTTCAATATGACTTCCTTTTTCTGGACTTTTTAATTGCTGGGTCTCAGACAGGGCTTTTAATGGTCATACTTGGGGTACAGAACACGGTATAGTCAATGCTCAGTTAAGAACTCAAAAATTTTGGCTTTCTAACGATCTTCTTTATTTCTCATGTCTCTTTATCATTCTGTGGGTCAGAACATGGTTTAATGGTCATACTGGTGGTTCAGAAAAGTATATGTCAAATGTCCAGTTCAACTAACAATGGTGGTTGTAAGACTCCTTTTTCCGGCACTCTTTTTAATCTGGGGTTCATTCTGGTTTGGGGACTCATGCCGGTGGCCCCAGGGGGGGGTGGGTAAAAAGGCTAGTCAATGTGCAGCTTCAACTAATATGGTGGTTGAAAAGCATACTTTTTCCGGCACTCTTTTTAAATCTGTGTGGTCAGCAAGACTTTAAACTGCTCAGTATTGCGGTCAGGACAGCATTGTTCTTATGTTCAGATTTATACTAAAAATGAGGTTGTCAAAAGACTCCTCTTTTCAGGCACTTTTTAATTGGGGGGTCCAGATAGGTTTTATGGTCATGCTGCGTGTCACAGGTCAGGGATAGTCAGTTGTCAAGTTCAAGTAATAAATGTACTGCTGGTTCCAAATCATACTGCCTATTCGATGGCACATTTTTAATTTGGTGGGTTTATGAGGGTTTAAGGGTATCAGGCATGTGGTGCAAGCAGGGATAGTTGTGAATGCGGTTGTGACTCTTTTTCTGTGACTTTTATAACCACTATGCCCCCAAGTGGTTGCCTAAGATTGTTATGACACGTTATACACATCTTGACTTGTTGTGAGATGTCTAATTTCTTAGTCTTTTCTCCAGCCCTGTTTGGGGGTTGTAATCTAGATGAAGGTGGAATGTTCTCTCCCAATAGACTTTAATGGTACATCGATGATCAATCTATTATCCGTAATCTATGGATATCGTTCCTAGAGAATTGGCGGACTACTCGTCTATCGAACCCAGCCGGGATGACGATTGGTAATCAGTAAATGTAATCGCACATCACTACTGCAAGACATATTTTTTATTACAGATGACCAAATTCGCGATTATATGTATAACATGGTGACTGTTACACGAGTTTGGAAAAACTTTAATGGGAATAGTATTAATGCAATGTGTCAAACTCAATGTGTTTGTTTATTGCACATTTGCATAACATTTGCATCTGTGGGCCTCCACATTGAAAAAAAACCTTTTTGGCATAACTTTTGTTTTGTCCCCACGATTTTTTTCTTTTTTTCACATAGTGTAATGGGCCGTGGAATTGAAATTGCCAATAGTTTTGTTTCTTCTGGGGACCACATTGTACCCCTTGGTCAATGATTTGCTTAAAAACAGGGTCTTGTGTGCAATACATTGATTTTGCCGGCATGGGAAATGGTTTATTCCTCTGCTAAACCTTACCTATAGTGTTAGCTTTCTGTTAACTTTTCTTATGCTTAATGGTCGGTTTTTGACCGTGTCTTAAATCACCACCTTAGACGACTACCACATTATAAATAAGTTGTTCTTGATCCATTTGTCTTCTTACTCTATTAGTTACCGTGTTAGGGATCTATTTCTCATCCATGCAATACACTTTAATGCAGTGCACACAGGTTTTGATTTTAATATTTTTGTCGCTCGTGGCCCCTCGGCCGTTTAATTTGATGAAGAGTACCCTTTATTTTCATACTACAAATAATGTTCAATTACACCCTCAAGAGCAATTATATAAACTTTAAAATTGTTTGTAGTATATTACCTGACTAATTTTTTACTGAGGGTTTTAGAAGCACATTTTCTTAAATTCGTAAAAAAAAAAAAAATTACATATCTATTCTTATTATTATTATAACTCTAGTACATCTATGGTGTTACGGCGTCAATTTTGACACATATCTTATACATTTATAGAAAAAGGACAATAAAACAGATTCATGTATTTTTTTATCAGAACTTTAATACAAATTAAATAGATGAAAATTATATTAATATTCAATTGCAATCAATTAATAAAAAAGTTGCCTCTTTCTAGTCATACACAAACAACTATACAATTAAAGCATTTCACATCAACAGAAATCATGTATAGTTTTTAGTATGAATTCAGTATTTAGTTGCTTGTACTGTGGGCAATATAGTGACAACTTTTGTAGGGTGTTCTTTGAAGAGGGTATTTTTTGCAGACGAAGCACGATGAGTTGATGTCTTTTCCACGTCCTTATTGCTAGGGCAGACCTGAAACCTCTTTCTTTTTCAGAATCAGTGGTCTCACTGGGGTTGTGGCTGTTGATTGGGTTTGATGATTGAAGGCTGGGCTGGTTGAGGAGGATGCCTGGCGTTGATGATGCTCTTTGTGTCTGCTTCATGTGGTGTCGGCCCACCCTCAAGCGAAAGCATCTTCGTTTGAGATCTGGAGCTCTCTCAGTCGGACAAAGGCCTGCAGCGTACTGGGTATCGGGGCACTCTCGTTCTCTATGGATACAAATAGTGCGTCTACTTGACAACGGGAATTATTCCTAGTTCCTCAAGATATCATTGTCTCCGCTGTTTTTTGTTTCTTTTGAATTCAATCCCCTTGGTGAATGTGGAACGTCCACAAAACAAATGATTTGTATGCTGACACAATCCAAGAGATGTTGGAACTATATAAACCAATTGGCCATCTCCTCAAGTTCTTCGCTGGCGTATACCGTTTATGTGGCAGTAGCTGTGTACCAGGTAGATCGTAACTAAATCCTTGTTTTGCCTTATAGTCCAGGATTGATTCTGGGCTTTTTGTCACTTCCTGATGACACAGCCTGCATCTTTGTGAAGTTGTGGACCATCCCAGTTAACACATTCTGTCGTTGTTTTTGGCGGCAGTTATGAAAAAGCAACGTGGGGTGTCTGTAAAAAACAACTTTGAGGGACAAGTGGGCCCATTGTCCTTCGATCTGCAACAAGTTCAGAGCGGCAAAATCAGGTTTGTTTTTTTTCATACTGTGCCCACATGGTGATCTTATCCTTCCTGAGAAGGTTCTTGTCCAAGGTCATAGATGGTAAATAGCAAATTGTCACAAGTAATGTTAGTGCCTCCTGAACATGTGTCCAGTAGTCATATCGAGGACACTACACGTTTTCTTTGTCTTTTTTTCAGGATGCTGTCTTGCCGACTTTGACCTCTACTTGTGTAAATCTGTAGATTCCATGCATTAGCTAGTTTGTTTGCATCACAGGGCTGCCCAGAGATTTTTATGACGTTTTGCCTGGCTTAATTGGAGCATGTATTGCGGAAGGGGCATTTCAGATGGTAAGGGTCCGACTGCGGTTCGGGGACGCGGGATAACGTTGTTTAACTGTCTACTTCTGGCCCCTAGGGATGAACATACAGTGTAAGGAGCTGCACCCATTTCTAACACCCAAACATCCGATGGGAGACAAGCTTGTCCAGATTTTGTGTCTGGTCTGTCTCTGTTGTATAAAAAATCTGAGGAGAACCTCTTGTGATATTCACTATTGAAACTTTATGAAGTGTCATTGTTGCCAGTGATAAATATTCTGCCTGTCGATAAGGTTGTCCCAGAGACTATCAGTGGCCTCACTTTGCAGGATTTAGTACACTCCAACAAGCGAGAAGAACACCTCAATGTCACGGCATCCAAGGTCATCTATCATATGAAGGGTCATTCCCATGATTGCCGTGGGACCCTTATTTTTTACTCTTCAAGGTTTGTCCATGACAAATAATGACCTTTTGTCTTTTATTGGAACCAATGGCATAAAACTAGGATACAATACATTTATTGAAGTCTATTACTCTTGTCACAGACAATGAACTTTGTTGATCCCAGGGGTCATTTTTCTGAATTATGCAGCATTCTGCCACTGTAATCTGGAGGTAAATCGAGATCCAAAATGATACTTGCCACTACTTTTGGATTTGACTTCTTTCACAGACGGTAGACAAGCCAGCTTCACCACCGACACCGTGAGCTACCTCATTTCAGGATGATCAGGAACCTATCTGTGCCTTCCCGGATTGATACTCCAAATAATCTTACTACTCAGTCTAACATGTTAATCTGTAATACAGCTTTGATGCTGTGTGCTACTGAACTCTGATTCATTTATCGTTCCCAGATTATTAATCAGGAAAATTTGGGGTTGCCCTCTAATCTTTCCTCAAATTTTTGCTTTGGGTAAAACTGAAGTTTATTCTCTGAACCCCCCGTTTTTTTTTTTTTTTTAAAATGGGAAGTGATTTGGCCATGTTTCCCGGCATGTCCCTAAATTTAAAGGGGTTTTTGGGGTGAGCTGGTTTTGGGCTGTTGGTTTATATTGTGTTTATGAGTTTGTTTTTGGAACTTTTTATTGTTTTTTTTCTTTATATTTGGGCCCGGGTTTTGAAATTGACCCCCCAACACAAAATTTTTATAATTTTAATTTAAAAGCATTTTCCCAAATTTTTTTTAAAAAGGGTTTTTTTTTATTGGGATTTTTGTTTAAAAATAAGTTCCTGAAAAAAAAAAAAAGGGCCCTTTATGCAATAAACAAATTTTATGTTGGTTTTTTATGGGATTTAAAAAACCCAAAAAGGCGCGGGCAGACCCTAACACCAAAAGGAGGGTTTAAAATTTGTTGCTTAATTTTTGTGTAAACGTTTTTTTTTAAACCTTTTTTTTGTTTTTTTGTGATTTAATTTTTTTTGTTTATTTTGGGAGTTTAAAATTGTTGTTGAAATTTTATTTTTTTATTTTTTTTTTAAGATTTTTTTTTAAAGATTTTGGGAATTTCCCCCAGTTTTTAAAACCCAGGTCCCTTTATTTTTTCAAAACTGTTTGTAATCTTCCTGTGTTTAAAAATTTTTCTTAATTTTTAATATTCTCCCTATGGTATGGCCCGCAAATTTTGTTTTGGGGTGAATTTTCAACCCAGTGGCCCCTTTAGGTTGATTTAACCCCCGTACCGGTTTTTTTTTACAGTGTTGGAAAAAAACCCTACCCCTGGCCCCAAATCACCTGACGGGTTTGTTTTTCTAGAAAGGGGGGTTTCCCCCTTTACTCCAATTTCCTTTTAAAAAGCAAATTTCAGTCATTGGGAATTTTAAAGTAAAAAAAAAAAAGGTTGTAGGAGCGCTACCATCGTGCCCCAAAAAAATAAGGGGGTCATTTGATGTAGCACCCAAAACCATGTGATACATCCAGAATAGGGGTTTTTGTTTTGAAGATGACATTTGGTGTCCCACCTTTCCATCATCAAATTTTTGCCCCTTTTAAAAATTTAGTAAAATTTTATTCAAAGAAATTTAAAAAAATTGCCCCCTTTTTTGAAATTCTATGGGAAAAGGTTTGAATTCCTGGAGACCCAAACCCTTTTTAGGTTACTATGTGTGTGAGGAAAAAAAGGGAAAACCCCCCAAACCCCTATATTGATCATGTGGGGTTTGGGCCCCCAGGGTAAAAAAGCCTTTGTGGGGTCACAGGGTTATCCCAAGGGAAAAAATTGAATTAAATTTTTTTTTAGACATTATTTTTTAAAAACCGCCTTTTGTGTCTTTTAGATATCCCGGTTTTTTTTGCCCTACATTGGGCTGTAGATTTTTATCTAGAAATTTTTAAATTTAGTGGTTTGTTACCCGCAATAAAAGGGTCTCAAACCTTGGTGGGAATTTTTTTTTTTGTTGGTTTTAGGGGCCCCCGTTTGAAAACGGTTATAACTGGTTTTTTTAACTTTTAAATATTTTTTTTTTGTTTTACGTTTTGGCCCCAAAAACAAAATACCATCTTTTCCCAAAAATTTTTCCCCAAATTTTTTTGGAAATTTTTTGTTAGGATTACTTTTTAAAAACCTGCGATATGTTTTTTTTCATAATTTCCAAAATTTCAAATGGCCCTGCCCTTTGTGTAGAAATCCCGTGTCCATTTACTACCGTTAGCCCCCCCCCTTTTACCTTTTTTTGGGTGGAACCAAAAGGGTTTTTTATTTAAAACTTTAAATTTCTAAGAGCCCTGGATTGAGCATTGTTACATTTTTTCAATGCTTTTGTTTTTTATGCAAAATTTTCTTTTTTATTTCCCTAAGATTTCCCTTTCCCTAACCGGGTTTTTGGAAAAATATCCAGCGCAGGAACCCTGGCCCCTTTAAAAAAGTGAAGTCCGGGTTTGGGGCATGCTGTGATGGGGGCACTGGATCCCCGTTAACAAACCCAATTCCAAGGGGGGGTTTACTTCCGATCAGTAAGGATTTTAATTTCCCGTTGCCCCTTGGAAAATTCCCAAAAATGAATTTTTAAATTTTTGCCCTTTAAAATCTTTTAACCCCATTGTTCTCATTATCAAAAATCAAGTTTTTTTAATGAAAAATGCTTTTTAATGTTTAAAAGCCGGGAACCTGTTGATGTCCAGAAAGGTAGAAAAACGGTCAAAATTGGGGCCAATTCCCCCCCCGGTGTAAAAATTTTTAAAAACCTGTTGTAGAAATTTCCTTTTGTGCTTTTTTGTAATGATAATTTTGGGGTTAAAAAAAACTACTTGTATGTCTTTTAGCGTTTCCTGTTTAAATCCGTTTCCTTCGTCCTTTTTTGCTTTGTTTGTTTTTTTTCCAAAAGTTGCAATGTCCCTTTTTCCTTTCCCCGTTTTTCTTTGTTTTTTGATCCCCTTTATTAGTAGCCCCCCCCAATATCTTTCCCCTTTGACTTGTATCAAACATTGTCGTGGCCCCTTTTTGAAACCTTTTGCCACTATCCCCTTTCTTTTTATGTCGGAAAAAATTAAAAAAGATTTTCTTTTGATTTTTTAGCCAAACTTTTTTTCTTCAAAATAGATCTAGGGGTAAAAGGTTGTCTTTCCTTGTTTCCCGGTATAGACTTTTACCATTTTTTTTAAACCGTTTCTTGGAAAATTGCCCCTTTTTATTTTCCATAGGTTTTTTTTTAATTTTAAATTTTAAAGTTTTCCTTTTGTTTGTTAAAAGCAAAAACTGTATATTGTTTAAAATTTTTTAGATGTTTCCATTTCTTTTGGTGTCTTGTTATCAGGTTTTTTATTTTTGCTAGTTTAGACATTTTTAAATTCAATTTTTAAGGTTTTTTAAATGCCATAGAGCGTCTGTTGGGGGCCCACGTAACCTTACTTCTATTGGGTCCTATTTCAGACCAGCACACTTCAGGGGGGCGAAGGGGACCCGCTTAAAAACACAATGCACTGATTTTAAAAACCCGAGAAAGTGGGTGGAAATACAAAAACCAAAAAAAGGAAAAATTTAGCACCCTCCCCTTAATAATTTTCAAAAAAAAAGTTT
Source organism: Phyllomedusa bahiana (assembly GCA_025379985.1). Lineage (NCBI taxonomy): Eukaryota > Metazoa > Chordata > Amphibia > Anura > Hylidae > Phyllomedusa > Phyllomedusa bahiana. The sequence goes on from JAODAL010040623.1 coordinate 11,459, forward strand.
GGGTTTTTAAAATGAAAAAGGTAACGTTTTTCTAGGAAACCCAAATTTTCCTGAAAGGCCCCGGTTTTAAGTTTTGGAAGTGGGCTTTTTAAACGTTTTTGGCCCGAAGTGTGAACAAAGGAAAATCATTTTTTTTTTAATTTTTCAAAGTTAGCAGTAAAGCTTTTTCCAAAGTTCCCTTAAAGTCCTTTTTTTATAGTTTCTTTAGTCCATGATGTGCCACTGTTTTTTGAATTTGAATGACTTTTGTTTGTTGCCACCCGTGTGCTTTTTGCTTTTTTTAAAAAAAGTTTTTTCATTGCAAAAAACCAAAAGTTTTTTTTTTTTTTTTTTCTTATGTAGGGATGGTGGGTGACTCCATTTTGGTTTTTGTACTCCCCCCATTTTCAGGTTTTTTAAAACAGTGCAGTGTGCTTTGGCAGGTCCTTCGTCCTGAAGTGTGTTAGTCTGAATGGACCCAAAAGAGGTAAGTTGCGTAGGACCCCCTTGCCTGAGGTCCCCGGGGACTTTCGGAAGTGGGTTAAGCAGTTCTGGCCAGAAGTGTGAAAAAAAGAACTCATTTTTTTTCCTATATCCTAGTTAGAATAATGCTTTTTCCAAAGTTCCTATGTCCTTTTTGACAGTTTCTTTAGTCCTGAGTGCCACTTTTTTTTGGAAATTTTGAATGACGTTTTTTGCAGTCGCCGGGGACTAGGGGATGAATAACGTCATTCCACTGCTTCATGTTCTGGAACAGTTTGCTGAAAATCTGTCTGGGCAGGGGACTGGAGACGTGGCGACGACCTCTCGCGGCCACTGGATTCCGGTGGGGACTGAAATGGAGGAGGAGGACATTGGAGCAGAAGCATTGTCTGGTGAAATGAGTGGATTTTCTACCCGTGGATTTTCTACCCAGGTGAGAAGAGAGGAGGAGCAGGAGCAGCTGGAGGAGATAGAGATGAGGATGACGAGGCAGATGACCCGCAAGCACCGTGGCAGTATTCAGTGGAGATGGAGACAGGGAACCCCTCGGAGTCACTTGTGCAGATGGGCCCGCACCCATGTTTAAATTTGCCTGGCAGTGACAGCCGAATAGTCAGCACCCGGGCAGAGGGATGCTTCTGGCTCTCCACCCTATTGGCCCCTTGCTACCGGTCCAAAATGGGAGCCTTTTTCCCGCTATTGAGAAGGGAGGACAAACTCAAATACTATAGGGAAACCTCCGTAGTCAGTTGGCCGCTGCCTATGTGCGGCATCGTCCCTCCCTGACAGGTCTGACCGGGGGGTTCTTCAGCACTCACGTACTACTGCCGCGGCGCTGGGTAAGGTGGGGGGTAGGAGCAGTACCAGCTCCATCAGCAGCAACCTAAGTCGGAGTCACTGATGAGCAGCTTCCTTCACCCACCTTGTGAGGAGGGGAAATCGCCACCACAGCAGCAACAGCAGCTGCAGGACCTGGAGCAGGCCAGAACCAGCAGGTGGTGGCCTACTTGGACAGCACTCTGACACCCCAGTTAGAAGATCCGCTGGACTAAATGGGAAGCCAAACTGGATGTGTGGGCCCCCAACTTGCCGAGTTTGCAGTGGAAAAGCTGTCCTGCCTGGGCCGTAGTGTGGCATCAGAGCGGGTGTTCCGTGCGGTGGGTGCCATCGTTAACCCAAGGAGAACCCACTCGTCCACGGGAAATGTGGAACGACTGACCTTTGTCAAGATGAATCAGGCGTGGATCGGCCAGGATTTTTCCCCACACCAATGCTTAGGCATCAGACTACATCAGCCATGTCGCCTCACCAAAACTGTGAGAAATGAGTCTGGGTTCAAACATCCTGCCTCAGCCACTATTCTGATGCCGCCACCCGCCTGATGCTACACATCTGCTGCCAGTTTCTCCATCTGCCACCAACCATCTTTACCAGGGACTGGTATTGACACCCACCTCCACACTCTGTCCTTGTGCCACTCTGTGGCCTACTCCCGGCTTTGCCACCTCCAGAATGTCATTGTGCCACTCTCTGACCTCATGCTGTTGCTGCCATCAGTTCCACTCTCTGTCATTGTGCCACTGTCTGACCTCATGCTGATGCCCCCGTCACCTCCATTCTCTGTCATTGTGCCACTCTGTGGCCTACTCCAGTTTTTGCCACCTCCAGAATGTCATTGTGCCACTGTCTGACCTCATGCTGCTTTGGCTGCCGCCGTCACCTCCTCACTCTGTCACTTTTGTTGCCACCTGATCTCTCAGCTTGTTTTTTTCCAGCTTTCGCTGGCATGACTTTATCAGGCTACATTTCCGCTTGAGTTTTTTGGTCAGTTTTGCCCTCTTAAGTGCCCAGGGAATTTTGTAGTGAAGCGATTCTTAGAGCGGCGGCAGTCATGTGCGTGTCATACTAAAACACAACATTGTATGAAGACCAAACCAAGCTCCCTCTGCATATATAAGCATGGCACAACGTTCTACAGCACCCTGCAGGCTCTGTGCAGCCTTGAAATAGCTGTTTTTTAACGTGATTCGTCCCGAAGTAATTCGGACCGAATTTATTTTTGTCGGAAAATTCGGCGAAGTGACCGAACCGAATTTTTGAGAAATTCGGCCATCTCTAATCCTAATATAAGTACAAGGTGGGTCTTTCAACAAAGCTGGGCTGCGCCAAAGTGAAAAACACCTATTTAAAAGTTATATTGATAAAAAAACAAGTGTATATCACCAATGAAATACAACAGCAGTTACTAGAAAATTTCTGTATCCTAATGTAAGTACAAGGTGAGTCTTTGAAGAAAACTGGGCTGCACAAAATAAAAGGTACTATTTCAACTCAGGTGCGAAATGTGCTGGCCAAAAAATGGTAAAAAAAAAAGCCATTTCAATGCAGGTTCAAAGCAGATTCTGGGCTGCACAAAATACACTCTCCTTTCAAAATATATATAAATTGGGCTACTATGATTCTCACTGAGCGCTTTGCGATATATAGAGGTTCTAGTAGTGGGGCACTCCACTCCCCAATCACTTCAGTCACAATATAACAATAGAACCTTGAACCGTGCAAAACTTTTAATAAATCTTCATAAAACTCAATGGGCCGACATTAACCCGTTACATACAGGATGCCAGTCTCTAATAAAATAGAAAGAAGCTTAGCTCAGGAGTTTTTGTTGCGACCACCAGGTCGTTCAAGGATAGTTCATCCGCTCACTTGCCAGTGAGCACGAGACGCCAATGTCCGTGAGCATCGATAGTGCACCTCCGTGCACTATCGATGTGTCTGAGCTGTGTCTGAGCTGGGCTGTAGTGAGAGAGATCAAGCACACATCCTTCTCTAGTGAGAGACACTGAAACACTGATGAAGAACAGGAAACGCTGTTCTATGCAAAACGAGGGCATGTGATTTTTTCCAGCCAATGGCAACCATACACATCACAGTCATGACATTGCACACCCAACTCACCCTGCTCTATGCTCTATGCTGATTTGCTGGCTGCCAAAATGACAGGAAGCGGCGAAAATGGCACGACAGTAATAGATTATGCGCAGATTCTCACCTAAAATATCGTGTGATCGGAAATTTCCGATCAACCTAAAAACCGTGCTGATTTCAACTTTGTCGATTATAATCGCTCATCCCTAGTCACATGTCAATTATTCGTGGCGAGTAATGAATGTCAATGGGGCCGGTGGCCTACCGCCCCCCTCTACACCGTGAGAGTAGATACGTATCAGCACGAGCTCCCGAAACACACAATATGCTGCGGCGCATACTGCACGTGCTGCAGTACATCATGTGAACATACCCTTACCTGCCCAATTCTTCTTCCAATTTTTTTACTAAGGAAGCAACTCAAACTCATATTGTTGCCCTTATAGTTTCTCACCTTGACTTCTGTAACTCCCTGCTTAACAGTCTCATTCTCTGTAAACTCTCCCCACTATAATCCATCCTATGAGCAGCAGCAAGGCTCATATTTCTTTCAGCTGATAAAACTGATGCCTTTACTCTGTGTCAGTTACTGCAGTGATTGTCCATTCAGTGAAGTAACTGACACACAACACAAACTCATCATTCTCACCCATAAAGCTCCCCATAGTGCTGCACCCCCTACATCTCCTTTCTCATCTCAGTCTACCAGGGCCGTTCCTAGGCTAAATTTCACTCAGGGCGAAGTGAAGAAATTTCGCCCCCACCCCCACCGATAAAATAATGCGCCACAATGCTTCACCAGATAGTTGCCCCTGTAATACCCCCCTGCAACAACACAGTAGCCCCAGCTGCCATGATAGTTGCCCCTGTAGTAAGATATTTGCCCCTGTAGCCAGATAGTTGCCCCTGTAGCCATGTAATACCGCCCTGTAACCAGATAGTAGCCCCAGCAGCCATGATAGTTACCCCTGTAGCCATAATAGTTGCCCCTGTAGTGAGTTGCCCCCTGTAGCCAGTTGCCCCCTGTAGCCCTGCTAGTTGCCCCCAGTAGCCCTGCTAGTTGCCCCTGTAGCCAGTTGCCCCCTGTAGCCCTGCTAGTTGCCACCTGTAGCCAGTTTTCCACCCTGTAGCCAGTTGTCCCCTGTAGTCCGTTTTGCCCCCTGTAGCCAGTTGCCCCCTGTAGCCAGTTGCCCCCTGCAGCCAGTTGCCCCTGTAGCCAGTTTTCCCCCCTGCAGCCAGTTGCCCCCTGTAGCCAGATCCCCCCCCTGTAGCCAGTTGCCAGTTGTGCCCCCTGTCGCCAGTTGCTCCCTGTAGCCAGTTTTCCCCCCTGTAGCCAGTTGCCCCCTGTAGCCAGTTTTCCCCCCTGTATCAGGTTGCCCCCTGTAGCCAGTTTCCCCCAGAAGCCAGTCGCCCCCTGTAGCCAGTTTCCCCGCCTGTAGCCAGTTGTCCCCGGTTGACAGTTTTGCCCCCTGTAGCCAGTTTCCCCCTCTGTAGCCAGTTGCCCCCTGTAGCCAGTTTCTCCCCCTGTAGTCAGTTGCCCTCTGTAGCCCTGCTAGCTGCCCCCTGTAGCCAGTTTCCCCCCCCCCCCTGTAGCCAGGTGCCCCCTGTAGCCCTGCTAGTTGACCCTGTCGCCAGTTTTCCGCCCTGTAGCCAGTTGTCCCCTGTAGCCAGTTTTCTCCCCTGTAGCCATTTTTGCCCCCTGTAGCAAAGGATAATAACATTAAAAAACTCAATTACCTTTCCAGGATTCCCGCAGCGTGTTCAAGTCCAGTGTGCCGGGATTCAGTGTAAGTGGCGTGACATCATCACACCGCTTACACTCAGCTCCCGGGGACAGACAGGAGCTGAGACTCAGCGTTGCAGGGGGCGCGGTTAAAGCCCTGTGCCCCCTGCGACGCTGTGTATGTATCGGCGCTCACTGAGTGAGGAGGGGAGTGATCAATCCGGAGACGCAGGATGCCGGAGGGGGATGCCCCCCGCATGACCGGGCATGCCGCGCGGGTGCGGGCTGCGAGGGGGGCGTGGTTAGTACGGGGGAAGGATTATCAAGCCTTCCCCACGTACGCAGGGAACAGACGCGCCCAGGCAGCAAAACTGGTCAGTCCTGCGCACGCTGCTCCCTGTCAGCATGTCCGCCATGGAGGCCTTATTGGAAGAATTGTGGGCCGCGGCCGGGTCCCGGGGCCGTGAATGGCTGCAGCAACAAGTTGCTGCGGCGCTAGGTGGGTCAGGGACGCCACCGGGGGAAACTGAGCTGGGAAAAATGGCTCGCAGGGCCAGGCCACCGCAGTGCCTGAGCCCTGATACGGTTCTCAGGGCAAGGCGACGCGTTAGGAGTCCCGGCAGGGACCCTTCAGCACGGCCCCCCAGATCTGGAAGGTCTGGTCAAGGGTCCGGGGCTGGGAGGAATCCAGTATCGCGCGCCCGCCCGGCGGAGGACAGCAGGCTTCGCTCCACAGTACAGATGGGGCCTGCTGTGCCTCTTGTTTGGTCAACACCATCCCATGCGGCAGCCCGCCTGGGTGAGGGTCCAACTATGGGGGTTGCCGGTCGTCTGGAGGAGGAAAGGACGGACAGGGGGAGTCCGGAGCTCTTCGCGGGGGCGGGTCCTGGTTCTGACGGGCAGCGCGGTGCTGGCCCTGGGTCGTCGAGCGGTGACGTGAGTGGCAGCATGGAGCGGTCACAGCTGGGCGAGTCGGAGCTCGTGCCGGGTTTATCGTCGCGAGGTCATTCCAGGTCCTCATCGGTGTCCAGTCAGCATCGGTCATCCAGAGTCGTGGATCGAGAGGTGATGGAGCGTCGTCTGGGATCCGGTGTGACGGCTGGCAGGGTCACAGCACCCGCACAGCTTGGTGAGTATACATCTATGTCATGTTCGTTTCCCCCTATTTTGGTATCACAGGGTACCGTGGTTAGTCAGGCTACTGGGTTCGGGAGGCCAGGGGGCTAGCGGGTAGGGAAGTGGGGACACTGCAGGGGTTGATAGGGGGGTTGCAGGATCTGTAAGCACAGTGGGATTCCGGGGCCGGGGGGTTGCAACTGGTGGCGGGGGCATGGCATCATGCGTTACATGCGGTGGGGCCTTCCGCGCCTTTGACGGAAGCCACAAGGAGTAGCACGACCGTGTCGGTGCAGACCGAAAAGGATGTTGCGGGTGGGATCCGCTTAGGTGATAAGGCGAAGGGGGAGATTTATGTATGTTTTGAGGGCCCGTTGGGGGCACACTTAAAAAAGGAGGTGAAAGAAAAGATCTGGAAGGATGAATAAATGGAGATCTTTTCGCTCCTCCTGCTGGAAAAAATGTAATCTCAATAAAGGAAAATGGGACGAGAGCAAAAGGAGGAGGAGGAGGAGAAGCGCAGGTGACGCTTGATACCTCAGACGTTCGGCAATTGGTTACAGGCTTTTGCGATCCTGGCACGTGTAATGGAGGAGAAAGCGCCGGAGAATTGCTCTGCACTTTTCTGCTACATGGATGCTATTAGTGAAGTGCAGAAAGTTTATGGGGGCCAGGCCTGGCTCCGTTACGACGAGCAATTTAGGCAATAAGATTGGTGGGATCATAAGGACATTAGTCTGTGGTTGAAGGTGATGGGGCAGTCAAGTTACGGGCAGTCCTTTCAAGGGGGAACCAGGGAAGCCGGCCATGGGGGAGAGTCCTGTAGCGCTGTGTCCGGGGGCGGATCAAAGATGGGCCTGTGTTGGCAGTTCAACGACGGGCAGTGCAAGTTTGGGGCTGGATGTAGGTTTAAGCACCTCTGTTCCGGGTGCAACGCAGGGTCTCGTGGGTTTTCCAAGTGTCCGAAAAAAGGCAGGGGAAAAGGGGTGGGTTCCAATTCCCAAAGTGGTGATGCCGGTGAGGCTGGAAAAGATGCTGGGGTTTCTCATTAGGTATCCAGACCGGTTGGGGGCAAAGTTGTTGGAGGAGGGTTTCGAGACAGTTTTTGTATTCCGGTCCCCTCCCATGAGGTTCCATTTTCACGGAAGAATTTGGCGTCGGCGTTACAGCATAGGGAAGTGCTTACAGAAAACCTGGAGAAGGAAGTTCTCTTGGGTCGTATGGTGGGTCCATTTTTGGATCCTCCATTTTAGGATTTGGTGGTCTCCCCGTTGGGAGTGGTACCTAAAAAGGAGCCGAACAAGTTTCGGCTGATCCATCATCTATCGTTTCCCAAGGGATATTCGGTGAATGATGGCATTGATCCTGAGCTGGGTTCGGTCAAGTACACGTCCTTTGATGCCGCGGCGCGTTGGGTGCTGAGCTATGGGCGGGGGGCCCTGATGGCAAAGACGATATTGAGGCAGCTTTTAGGTTGTTGCCGGTTCATCCAGAGAGTTTGAGGTTGTTGGGATGTTTTGGGGAGTTTTTTTTTTTCATGGATAGGTGTTTGCCAATAGGGTGTTCGATTTCTTGTGCTTATTTCAAGGCTTTTAGTTAGTTTCTAGAATGTGTAGTGACTGAGGTAGCGGGAGTCCCCTCGGTCATTCATTATTTAGACGATTTCTTGTGTATTGGTCCAAGAGGTTCGGCGGTTTGTGCATTGTTGCTGCAGATGGTTCAGAGGATTGCCGGGGAGTTTGGGGTTCCGTTGGCAGCTGGGAAAACTGAAGGGCCCACTACGTGCCTAAGTTTTCTGGGGATTAGCATTGATAGTGTCACCATGGAATGCAGGTTGCCGGAAGAGAAGTTGGTGGCGTTGCGCACGGAGGTGCGCAGGGCTGTGCTACTCAGGAACATTTTCTTACAGGATTTACAATCTCTGCTGGGAAAGCTGAATATTGCATGCCGGATCATGCCCGTGGGGAGGGTTTCTTGCCATCGGCTGGCAAGCGCGACGGCTGGAGTGCGGTCTCCTCATCATTTTATCCGGGTTCGGAAAGAAATAAAGGAGGACCTGTTGGTTTGGAACGAGTTCCTGGGGCGCTACAACGGAAGGTCTCTAATCATAGAAGAAGCGGTATCCAATGTGGAGGTGCTGATTTTTACCGATGCGGCGTGTAGTTCGGGGTTCGGAGCGTATTCACATGGGCAGTGGTGCGCGGGGGATGAACTGTTTGTGGGGTGGAGTTGAGCTTGGTACGGAACCTGGCGCTATTGGAGCTTTTCCCCATAGTGGTGGCTTTGGAGATTTGGGGAGAGCGGGTCCGGAATAGGAAGGTACGTTTCTTCTGTGATAATTTGGGGGTAGTCCAGGCAATCAACCGATTGTCAGCTTCTTCGCCGCCAGTGGTTCGGTTGTTGAGACAGTTAGTGTTGAGATGTTTATCCCTGAATGCGTGGGTGGTGGCGGAACACGTTCCGGAAGTGGATAATTCCATTGCGGATTTCCTGTCTCGTTTCCAGTGGGACCGATTCCGGGATCTAGCGCCGGATGCGACAGCCTGGGGAGAGTACCTGGGCTGCATATGAAGGATCCTGGCACGTATGGCAGACGTGGCTGGCTGGGCTCGAGGGAGCAGTTGAAGAGGAGTTGTGGCAGTGGGCGTTGTATTGCTTCTTGGGACATGTGTCGGGAGAGGGTTGGTCGGTGTCTCGGGTCAATCGGTTCCTGTCAGGGGTGGCATTTGGCTTGAAGTTAAGGGGCTTATTGGATTTCACGAAGTCCTTTTTGGTTCGACAGGCGGTTAAGGGTTTTCGGAAAGGTAGGAGTGTTGGGGATGGTAGGTGTCCGGTTGATTTTAGGTTGCTGGAAAAATCGGGGGGCGGGGGGGAGTGTTATTGCAGGTGTGTGCAGATGAAGGGGAACAGCGTCTTCTTCGTCTGGCTTTTTCATGGCCTTTTTTTGGGGCCCTAAGGGTTGGGGAGTTGGTCTCTCCGAGCAAAGTTCGGGGGGGAGGTTTGCTGTGGGAAGATGTTTCAGATTTGGGGGACCGGGTTCGAATCTGGATTCGTAAGTCGAAAACGGACGAATGGGGAAAGGGTCGGCAGGTGAAGGTGCTGGGTCATCCATGTGCCCGGTACGGTGTTTCCGTTGTTATAGGGAAGGGGTTGCTGGGCAAGTGGGTCCTTTGCTTAAGCATGCTGGGGGGTGAGTTTTCGTGCAGATTCCAGTTTACGGCAGTTTTTAGGTGCTGCCTTAGGGTGACGGGCTTGGATCCTGGAAAGTATGCTCCACACTCTTTCAGGATCGGGGCGGCGACAGAAGCAGCCAGTCTGGGTTTGCCTGCAGCAGCAGTTATGAGGATTGGCAGGTGGGAATCCGAGTGTTTCAAATTGTATATTAGGTCGCATTTATTGAAGAGGATATGTTCTTTGTATGTGCATGTGTTTGTTCTACGGTTTGTGTTTTATTTCAGCCCTGCGGGCTCCGTGTTTGGTTTGGATCGTCGGCCATTCCTTCGTGTTGTGGGGAGCGGCGCGTGAGTGGACGACAGTTAGGAGTACCGCGGGAGGTGGCGGTCATTCGATGACTTGGCACTGCGGGAATGCGTTGGAGGAGCTTACTCCATGACATGCATCGCTTTGCAGTTTGGGACAGGATTCCGGATGTGTTGGTGATTCATCTGGGTGGGAATGATTTGGGGGATCGCCCCCTCAGGGTGTTGATTAGGGATATCAGGCATGATATCTTGAGGTTGTGGGCTCTTTTTCCGGGATTAATCCTGGTATGGTCGGAGGTGGTTCCGAGGAAGACATGGAGGCGGACGGTGTCAGTGGAGCACCTTAACAAGGTCAGGATTAAACTTAGCAGGAATCTCTCGGGTTTTGTTGCGCGGAATGGGGGAATTTTTGTGAGGCAACGGGAGCTGGAATCCGGAGAAGGGGATTTATGGCGATCTGAATTCTGGAGGTTTGGACCTGTGGGTCCTGGGCCTCCAGGATGGAGTGGAGCATGCTTTGGGGCTGTGGGGTGCGGCACATGTGTAAGGGGTCACACATGCTTGCTGTGGTGGTTGGGGGTCCTTGGAGCCAGTTGATGTGGTGGGGGAGTAATAGGTGGTTATGGCTCCCCAAAAGGAATCACATGATGGAACTGGCGAAGGTGGGGCTCTTCAGGCGGGAACCCTGAGAGCCAGGTGTTGGATCGACCACCTGGGGTGGCCGATTGGTGTCCTCGAGCCGGGGGTGACGGCTGAGGGTAAGTTAAGGAGAAGGAGAGTGGTGGTCGCCAGATCATGGAGAGTGGCTCCAAGGATCTCAGCCCTATTGGAGGTGGGTGTGTGTGGGTTGGTTGTATTTTATACAAAAGGTTACTTATATTTGTTATGTATATATCTTTGTTTAATAAAACGGCTGCTGTTGCCATTTATTCCAACCATGGTGTTGTGTGTTCTTTGGGGTACCGGGCAAAGGGGTAGGGGAGGTAAGAGGTATAATTAAGGGGCAGGTATCAGCGCCGCAAGTCGGCAGTGCCCTGGGTCATGCCTCTACTTGTACCGGCAGCTGCACTAAGTGTCTGCAGTTGCTGGCTTTGACTCTGCACGGCTGTTTTACAACGGCCGTGCAGAGTCCAGGGCTAACCCCTAGGAACGGCCCTGCTGTCTACCACCTTACCTGGTCTCTCTGCTCTGCTGATGATCTTACATTGAATGCCTCAATTATCTAAACCTCCCATGCCCGTCTCCAAGATTTTGCATGTGCTGCACCAGTTCTCTGGAAAATGTTACCCCATATAATCAGGTCTTCTCACATCCCTCAGTTTTAAGTGCGTCCTGAAAATACATCTTCTTAGGCAGGCCAACCAAGATCCCTAATGCTAATCTCTCACTTTCTGTCACACACATTTCTGTCACTTTCTACACTTGAGCACATGTACTTATCTGTATATGGTCTGGGTGGCAGGTTCATCCACTTTTTATGTAAACCACCTAATATTTATGAAACATGGCTGGAATTTTGTGTAAACCAAGTACTTCTCAGCCTTCTTCTCACCCATACACCCTAAGCGATCGTAAGCTATTGCAAGCAGGGTCCTCACATCTTCTGTCTGATCTGTAAGTAGGTTTTTACTCTGTAATGTTGTTGTTTTTTTGTCTGTACTTATACCCAGGCTCGGACTGGTCCACAGGGGAATAGGGGAAACTCCCGGTGGGCCCCTGAGCATGGTAGACCTGGAGTTGTTTCTTAACTAAATCTACATCCTCAAAGGAGGCAAAAAAGTATAAAAAAAAGAGGCAAAAAGCAAGAGTCAGAGTATAGGAGGCAAGTACAATCGTTTATAGAAGCCGTAGGGTGGGAAACTAAAATAAACTCCACCAGTGGTCCCACAAAGAGCTCAACTGGTGGGCCCCTAGAATCAACTCCACCTGTGGGCCCTCTACACCCCAGTCCAACACTGCTTATACCTTCTAAATTGTAAAGTGCTGCAAAATATATTGGTGCTAGATAAATATGATGATGATGATTATTATTACCCTGTTTCCTCTAAAATAAGACATCCCCCAAAAATAAGACCTAGTGCATTTTTTTTTATGCAATTTAGAGTTTGGCTGCTTATGCTGACACGGTCTTATTTTCAGGGAAACAGGGTATTATTATTATTTTTATTATTATGACCTGCTGCAGTTGATGCAAATCTTATAATGTTGGTTTCTATTGTGTTTGGTAACTTTGGAGGCAATATGGGCCTCATGTGCCATCATGAGGAGCTCTGTATAAGTAGGTAATTTGTGACAGTGTGGTCATGTGATCATTTGCTGGGTCCCCATGCTTGCATGAAATGGACAAGTTTCCATCCATGAGTATTGATTGTTGAAAAAAGGATGACAGACACAGGCCTGAATGTTCCTGGCCTGGATATATGATGAGTAGTTACTAGTGCAGAGAGTGGTGATGCGCTGCAAGTGTGAAACAGAAAAAAGCTGTGAGTCTTCAGATAAATGATTAGCTCAGACCTGTAAGGACTGCTAACTTGTGCCTCCAAATGAGTACTGTCAGGTATATTGAATTTGTTAACACGTTCCTTGTGATTGCTTAGATGGATGTGCCCCTTACAGGTAAAGTGTTCCTGAGTTCTGCAATGCAATAGACTATGGAGACATTATTTCTCTTGCTAGTGTACAAAAGCCACACATTTTTGCATAAGCCTCAGATGTATAAACATTTTCCACTCTGACAATTTTAAGCTGCTCTCGTCAAATTTCAGAAAAGTAGGAGGGGCTTTACCAGAGCAGGTTAAGAGGTATTTACTATAATTCACACTAGAAAGTGCTGTAAATTCTAGTGGAAATCTACAATAGCTTTTAGCTGTTGGCATCTCTCAAAGGTATTTTCTCACTAAAATGATTAGCTTCTAAGATGTAGGGACAGGTAATTGCAGACTTTTTATAAATATGTTGTTGTGTTGATTTTTATTTGTCTATTAGATAAAGGAGATTGTGTCTCTTCCTAGAGCAGACTTATATCTCTGGTTACGACCATCAACCCCCACCTCTATTTTCTCCGTCTCTTATCTCTCACTGCTCTAAGCTGCCATCAGTCACTCAGTCCATTCATGGGGAATTACTTTCTGCGGAGTCTAGTCTCCAGCTATGGACTTTGAAAGCTTCTAATTTAGCTAAGTAAATACTCTTTAGAGCTTTACAGCCTGTGAAAAACACTGACATGGGTGCAAGAGATTTATTAAATGTAACAGGAATAGTTAGCAATAGCAGCGCTGATGTGTCAGTCAATGTTATGGTCCTTCCATGGCCTGAACAGCATGTGTGATTCTAAAGCTGGCTGTCGCTCTGTGAAACTGCATGGTGAGAAAACCCCATTAATATATTTGTTGCATAATGCACCAGCACACTCTTTAAAACTGGCATATCAAATGCTGGTCTTTATACATTTCCCTCATTCAGTGTGGATTTATTGCTGCACTATCTCGCCCACTAGGCCCCTTGCCGTACTATTACAATCTTGTAATGGTTGTTGCTAGAGGGATTTCTCACCATGCTGTTTCACAGAATCACAGTAGACTTCAGGCTCATAATGCTTGTTGAGGCTGTGGGTGGTACTATAGCAGTGATTACATATCAGTTCTGCTATTCCTGGCTAAGCCTATAATAGTGAGATGATTGCAGGAGATTTAAACTAGTAAATAAAGCAATAATCTTTCAAAGAGTGAAAATAAGTGATTTTCAAAAGTAAATGATCTAATCTTGTTAGAGATAAAGGCTGTTCTCTGACGACCATGGTAACATCACTCCTTGTTCTCTGTATATTCAGGAAGTAAGATATGGATGGTAACCTAGAGACAGTGTGCACTCAGAGCAGATAAAATCTCTTATCTTCTGGTCAGGACAATACCAGAAGAGCAATGCATTTAGAAAAAGTCTTCATTTACCTTTCCCCACATGGTGAAATCTAATCATTGAAGTAACAAAAACCTCTTTAATGATACCACCACATCCATCTGACCACTCTTTCAAACATAAATTTTCATCAGATTTATATTTTTTCTTTAAGCATGGACATACAGTAGTTGTTTAATTGAGTCAAGCAGTTAAGTAAGTGACCATTGGACACCAAAAATTTAGTATTTGCCTAATTTTTTAAATTTACATTGTGCATCATATGATGTGCTAATAATTAAAAACATTGAATCAGCAGTATTTGTCATCTGTGGATCATGGTGTACAGGCTTTAATACGAACCATATCAATGTATTACAACCTGATTAAGTAATAATTTAATAACAGATAACAATTCTAACTATACAGTATAATAATGTAGGATACCCATTCAATAATTAATATTTATCCCCTTCTTAAATAAAACAGTTATTCAATGATGTATATATTTTACATTCGATTTTGAGTCCATTATAAATATGTAATTTTATTCAGTGACTGCTGCAATTATTTTGCAAATGCTTCACAGTATATCTTTAATCATCATTAATGGCTTTGTTCAAAGTAGGCTGAGCACATATTAAAAGGGTACTTTGGCTTGCCATATGACTGAAAAATAACATTTAATTTGAATGGCATTACTATCTATTATTTTTACAGGCAAAATGTGACATTATAAAATGATAAATTGATATGAAATTATATTCTAAACAGACTAAAATGTTAAGAAACAGAGTACTGAATGAATTTACCATTAGAAATAATGTAAAAAGGCCAGAGGCAATTAATTAGTCATTGCAGCTAGAATAGAGGTATATTTATGGTAATGCAAAAGAGCTCTTTCTTCACAGAAAACAGACAGCAGCAATATGTTTCAAATAGTTAGCAGCAATTTACATTATAGATTAACAGCTTCTTATTACTCATTGCTTTCAGAATCAGCTCACTGCATGGCAAAGTTTTATCTAATGAGCATCATAAAAGTCTACAATTTGCAAAAAGATATCACACTATTTATTTAAAGTGCAAATTTATTTGAAATACAGATTTCAGTATCAGGGTATATGAAGTTGGAATGATTAGTATAAATATTCAACATATCCTACTCCTATTTATCAAGTTTCTCATTGCTTAATTTACTTTTTTGTTGCTAATTTATGAAGCACACTATGTAATGGTCATCTAACTGAATAAATATAAACTTTAGTTACATTATGAAAAAGAAATCTTCATCGGAAACATCATTTTGTGTTAACATTAGACATGTAAAGCTAAAAGATGACAAAATACAGCAATATTCAGTCTTAATTGTAACTACTACTCAAAGCTGAAGGAAAGCAATAAAAGTTAAACAGTTTTGCATTCTTATTTCTATATATTTATTTTGTACTTGATTTTTTAAAAATTAGTTTTATTTCCATTATGTCCTATATGTGTATTATATTCTATCTATCTATCTATCTATCTATCTATCTATCTATCTATCTATCTATCTATCTATCTATCTGTAATCTGCGCACACACACACACACACACACACACACACACAACCACACTAATCTATGGATTGTGACAAGTATGTCCAGTGCTGTAGCAAAAAGGTGCAGGGGGAGATCATCCCCAGTTGGTACTGTTTTATGGCCAGCATACTTGCGAACGCCTGGGCATCGTACATGTATGCAGGCTCAGAAGCGATGCCCATATCATCTGCTACTGTGGCTGGTTTAAACCTCTAGATACTGCGGTCAATGCAGTCCATGGTATCTAGGTGGTTCAAGGAGGGTGGGAACTTCCTCTGTCATTGATGGATACTGTTACAATGATATTATAGGTAGGGACGTAGCTAAAGACTCATGGGCCCTGGGAGCAAAACTTCAGCTTGGGGCCCCATTATCCCCAGACACCATTTGTTCACCATTTGTTCACCAATACTTTTCAATGACAGGTGCCATGACTTGAGTGACGGATGAATGTGGTGTAGCGTACTACAGAAAATTATTTCTATTTAAAGTAATTGTCCAATAGAAGAAAATTAATTTCAAATGGGGCCAAAGAAGAACAAGTTATACAGCTGAAGTGTCAGTTCCCTCTTATTTAGCCCAAGTGTTAGTTTACACTGAACAGTTTAATTGACTTGTCTGTATTTTGGTCTCCCTTTGTGCCACCAGTAGGTAGGAACACACCTCATATAGTAGCCAGCTCCCCCTAATTAGACAGGCGGATAGGAAGACACTTCTTTTAGGTAGGTGAGACTTAAAAAATTAGTCAGATAAGTGGGCAGACTCTTCAAGTTAAGTAGGTAAAGTTCCCTCAACCAACTATAGGGCCCTCATTTGTGCCATCAGTAGGTAGGAACACACTGAATATAATAGCCAGCCCTCACCTACCCCTCTCCCCCAAAAAAACCCAGACGTTCCTTTTTAGGTAGATTAGACCCTAAAATTAGTCAGATAAGTGGCAGACTTTTTCTATTAAGTAGGTAAAGTTCCCCTTCAGTATAGCCCCTCTAAAAAAATAAGGTAGCTATAAAGTGCCCACAATAGGTAGCTTAAGGGAATCCTATACTGAAGAGGGACTTTACCTACTGAATAGAAATAGTCTGCCTTATTATCTGACACATTTTTAGGGTCAAACCTAACTAAACGGAGCATAGATTGGAATCTAGGGTCTCCTCAGTAGGTTGGTAAATAAGGATCCCCCACTAAGTAGATACGTATACCCCCCCTACTAAGTAGGTACAAAGGCTCCCCAATAGAGAGGTAGGTATATAGGGCCCCTTCTAGTAGGTAGGTACATAGGACCCACCAGTAGGTAATAAGGTACACAGGACCCCACAATCGGTAGGTGGCAATGTAGGGCCCCAGTAGGTAGGTATACAGGGCCCCCCATAGGCAAGTAGTTACATAGGTCCCCAGCTGGTAGGTAGGTATATACTGTTTCCCATTATTTAGGTAAGTGTATATAGGGTCTACCCGCCAGTAGTTAGGTAGGTGTATATAGAACCCCCAGTAGTTAAGTAGGTGTACATAGAGCCCCTAGTAGTTAGATAAGTACCTATAGGGCCCCCAGTAGTTAGGTAGGTATATATAGGGCCCCCAATAGCTAGGTAGGTGTATATAGGGCCTCCCTGTAGCTAGGTAGGTGTATTTAGGCCCACAACAGTTAGGTAGGTTTATATAGAGCCCCCCAGTAGCTAGGTATGTGTATATAGGGCCCCATAGCAGTTAGGTAGGTATATATAGTCCCCCCAGTAGTTATATGGGTGTATATTAGGGGCCCCCAGTAGCTAGGAAGCAGGACTTCTCTTGGACTCTGGGGCAGACAACGTGACATTATCACACCAGTTCCAGCATCTACTAAGCCCTAAGCCTAGAGAAAGGCTTAGGGTCTAGTACAGGTCATTACATCACGCCACAACCTCCAGTGGCTGAACGGCCAGGACCAGTGTATTCCGGCCATTCAGCTGCATCTGCTGCCTGCTCCGCGCAGGCGGTGGCGGCGATCGCTGTGTCTATATGACCCAGCTAAGTGGTTCAACTGTGACCGCTGCGACCCTTGTAGCTATGCCACTTATTACAGGGTGTTGACAGCCAGAGGCTAAATAATGGCCTCCAACTATGAATAGAAGTTTACTAGGCCCTGCCACAGAGTCTAATAGGTTGCTTATCACATGTACAGTATAATACATAGCAAAATAGTAATGTCTTAGTATGTATTATAGACAGGGCAGTTCCTAGACTAAATTGCACTCAGGGCGAGGTGAAGAAATTTCACCCTCCCCCACCCCTCCTTCCATAACATAATGCACCACAATGCAAAACAGTGCATCACCATAAACAAAAGCCAAAATATACAAAAATATTTAACACAATGTGCTATGTATAAAACGACAAAATAATAGTGATACAGTTACCAAATATAATACTGCTACACAAAATCAGAATCCCAGGCTAATAGTACCAAGTCCTACTAAGACCACATATCACCAGCACGTAGTGACCGAATACCACAACACCATAGCCACATATCACTAGCACATATTACAAGCACATACTGATCGAATATCGCAACACCGTGACCACATATCACCAGTACATATTGACTGAATAATACAAACTGACCATTACTGAATACAAACCATTATACTACAACCTATATTACCGGCATACAGTTATATCTAGTGACTCACAGGAGACGGCTCTGAAGAGTTGTTCTCTTTCTCTTCTTCTTCTCCATCTGTCCCAGACGCCATGACAACTTCTCCCGGCCTCGACTGTTCACTGTAGAATTTACAAAACAAACATCTTAGACTCCTCACTTTATCAGCACTTCCCTACCAATTCCTATCTCTATACAAACTCCCCATCTATAGCACCTCATATGGTATCCATGTAATATGCCCCCTGGTAGCCCTATAGTAGCCCCCTGTAGCCAGATAGTAGCCCCCTGTAGCCAGGTAGCTATATGCCCACTGTAACAAGGTAGTTGCCCCGTGTAGCCAGGTAGTTGCCCCTGTAGCCATGTAATACCCATTGTAGCCATTTGGTGTTAGCTGCTTACATCCGATGGTTGCTATGCAGGATTGAGCCGCCACCATCCCATGCTTTTTAACCCCTTAGATGCTGTGGCAAAGATGCCTCACTACAATCAGAAATTGCGGGGTTCTGATTAGTGAACACGGCAGTTGAAAGCCTTGTGTATGCTTCTATCGCTGCCATGTTTTCGATTCATTTAAAATAATAAAAAATTTCTCTATATTTGGTATTGCCACGTCCAAAAATGTCTGATCTAGTAAAATGTAGAATGATTTTTCCCGTCCGCTGAACCCCGTAGAAGAAAAAAATTCCAAATGGCATAACCGTTTTTTTTCTGGTAATTTCACGTCCCATAAAATTTAGAATACATTTAATAAAAAAAGACACATGCATTCCAAACTGGTAGCAATAAAAAGTGCCCTTCAGCCCACAAAACAATGCCGCCTCACTCATGTCCACAGGTGTTAGTACAAAAAATGGCGCCGCCACGAAAATTTAAAAATATAAAACCCAAATGTTCATATTTTGCCAGATTCAAATCAACATGTTTGAATACAGAGAACACATTTTACCGAAAATTGGACACTGAAAAGCAAAACTCCGCAAACATGGCACAAGTAAAGATTTGTTTCACATTTTGCCCCACCTAGAATTTCTTTGCGGTTTCCCAGTATCTTTTATGGTGATATAAATAACATCAGTAGAAAGTAAATCCCTCATAGGTCTATGTAGGTGGAAAAAATAAAAACTTTATAGCTCTGGAAAGATGAGGAGAAAAAAAAAGCCATATTTTGATTGGTGGTGGTGTGGTATAAATGATAGACCATCTTTATTCTGATGGTTGTATAATTCCACCCATTCCCAATTTTTTATAATTTTTAATGTTTACTAGTTTTGAAAAAAACAAATTGGGTAGTATTGTGACGCTCCGCGTGGTATCTCTACATCACATACTTAAGGTACCGGTCAGAGCTGTTACATAATGTAGCCTGTGTACGGGGGGGGGGGGGGGTGGGGGCTGTGATTGGCACAAGGGGTTACATATGTGTTACGTCTCCGAGTGGTACCTCAACATGTAATATACATATAGAGGTACTGCTCAGAGCTGTTACATAAATGTAACCTTGTACGGGGGGCGGGGCGGGCTGTGATTGGCACAAGGGGTTACATATGTGTGACGCCTCCATGTGGTACCTCTTCATGTCACATACATATAAAGGTACCGCTCAGAGCTGTTACATAAATGTAACCTTGTATGGAGGGGGGGGGGGGCTGTGATTGGCACAAGGGGTTACATATGTGTGACACCTCCGCGTGGTACCTCTACATGTCACATACATATAAAGGTACCGGTCACAGCTGTTACATAAATGTAACCTTGTACGGGGGAGAGGAGGAGGCTGTGATTGGCACAAGGGGTTACATATGTGTGACACCTCCGAGTGGTACCTCTACATGTCATATACATATAGAGGTACTGCTCAGAGCTGTTACATAAATGTAACCTTGTACGGGGGAGAGGGAGGAGGCTGTGATTGGCACAAGGGGTTACATATGTGTGACGCCTCCATGTGGTACCTCTACATGTCACATACATATAAAGGTACTGCTCAGAGCTGTTACATGAATGTAATCTTGTACGGGGGGGGGGGGTGGGGAGGGCTGTGATTGGCACATGAGGGGTTACATATGCGATGTAATGCGTATGTAATGTAATGGCTGCTATGGTACAAGTAATATGTTAATAACCTTTTACTTGTACCCCACACAGCCATTACATGATGCAATGGATGTGTGTGTGTTTTACACTAAATGACCTTGCAGTCAGGAACAGCACTGAATCCGGCAGGACAGTTCCTGACGCTTGGTACATATAGTAGGCGCGTGATGCAGCACGCTTTCAGCGTCCTGCACGCACCGCCCACAAGGACCAGCGGGACGTACGGCCGTACTCGCCGCAACGCCGCTCATAGGAGAGGCTCCCTGGACCACCAATGCTGAATGTAATGGCACCCATAACTCCCCCCCCCTCTCAGCAATTAAAACGGCGCCGCCCGCCCCATCCCAGCTCTAAACATAGTGCGTGCCCTCACCCCTTTTCCCTCCGAACACCTTACAATGATAATGCCCCACCCCCCAGCTCTCAGTCCGGACGGTGCCCCGGGCTTAGGAATGGCCCTGATTATAGAAGAGATCAAGCAATCACTTAGTCTAGTCTTATGGCTAAAAAAAAAAAGAAAAAAGGTAAAAAGCAAAAACGAAAAAGTTGGACAAAAAAGGGGAAAATAAAAAAACCTTTTAAAAAACCCCAACAAAAACCCTTATTTTAAAAAAAAAAATCGCAAAATACATGTTTAACCTTTCCCCATAATGATTTAATCTAAAATAAAAATTTAATGTGTATAGTGAACAGTGTAAAAAAATAAAGCCATAACTGAATTGCCTGTTTTTCATCTAACCCAAAAAAAAGGGAATTTAAAAGACCAAAAAATCTTATGTCCCCCCACATCATCCCAATAAATCATAAATTTTGCCGCAAATATAAAGCTCCACCAAAAGAAAAGTTATCATTATTAGAATATCATGACATGACTTTTTTTTAAATTGTCAACTTTAATTTTTGAGTGTTAAGAGGGGCATTTATAAAGGCATAACCCGGAAAAGTGAGAGTGGGGTCTGTAAAACGGAGTGCCAAACTCATTAAAGCGAAAGTTCCAGTTTGCAGGGTTGTAGTTATGGATAAACAAATGTATATGGCTTTAGCATTGGTGATCGTTCAGTGTACACCAAATTAAATACTGACCCCACTAGAGAAAAAAAGTATTTATCTAACTTTAAAGAGAGGGGGTAAATTTTGGGGGATATTGGCGAAAACAGTTCATTATTTGCACGGAAAAACCCTATTATGCCCAATTTTTCATGGGTTTTTCGAAAAACCCAAAAACTACCCCCCTTGAACCCATCATACGGGAAAAGGCCCTCATGAGGAGTCCCGTTTATGGTTAGACACTTATTAAAAACCCATAGTCTCTGAAAAACCATTTTTATAAAAAATAGTACACAGTAGTTACATATGTTTGAATATTTTTACTGCCAAGATTTCTTTTTTAGGGTAACATGTGATGTCAGTACTTTGTACTTCTGCATTCCACTTGATCTTGATATTTTTGCCTAGCATCCCTCTAATAATTATTCATACAAGAAGAGCTAATTGAATAAATTTATTTAATAGTGATATATTTATTAAAACATATTTTTTTTTCATTCAATCATGAGTTCTATTTACAAATTCCCAAATTTAAGGAGCCCCGATGGGGGCCAAATTCTCCCCCTCCCTGGCCAACCTGTACATGGCCTAGTGAGAGAAAAAATATATTATTTATCCAGATAATCCTTTTCTCACACATATACTGTATGTTATTTTGAAAAACATAATTATATTTATATGCGGACTGGGGGCACAAGTGAGATGGGCGAATTTTTCCCAAAAAATTTGATTCGGTGACTTCGCCGAATTTCCCACAAAATTAGTTTTTGGTCCGAATTAATTCGGACGAATTGCGTTAAAAAACAGCTATTTCCAGGCTGCACTGACCCTGCGGGGTCGTAAAAATTTTGGGGCCATCTTAAATATGCAGAGGGACCCTTGGGTTTTTTCCCTTTTTCATACAATTTGTGTTTTAGTTTTAAACCCCTATGACTGCCGCCGCTTTTAAGCGCTTCACAAAAAAATTCCCTGGGCCTTAAGAGGGAAAAAATGCCCAAAAAAACTCAAGCGGGAAATGTACATGATAAAGCCCAGGGCCCGGGGGACAGCGGGAAAAAAACAAGCTGGGGGTCAGGGGGGCAACATCGGGGAAACAGAGGGTGGAGGTGACGGCAGCAGCCACAAAAGCATAAAGGTCAGAAAGGGCACATTAAAAATTCGGGGGCCCCCAAAAACGGGAAGTAGGCCACAGAGGGGCCCAACAATGACACAGTGTGGGGGTTACGGCAGCACCACAGCAGCAGCATGGGGTTTCAGACAGTGGCACAATAAACATTCCGGAGGGGGCAAAACAGAAATTAGGCCACAGACCCGGCACAATGACAGATTTTAGGTGACGGCAGAGCAGCATGAGGTCGCCCTTGGCAAAATGACAGATGGAAAGATCACGGAAACCCCCCCCACAGCAGCACTTTAAATCAACAGTGGCACAATGAAAATTCTGGGGTGGAAAAAAAAAAAAACAGAGTAGGGCCAAAAAGGGGCACAATGCCCGAGATTGGGGGTAAAAGGCAAAGCAGCAGCATGAGGTCAGAGATGGCACAATGAAATTTTTGGGGGTGGAAAAACGGGAATGGGGCCCAAAAGGGGTTGGAAAATGACTCATGTGGAGGCAGGGCACACCCACAGCAGCACATAGTTTCAACAGGGGCACAATGACAAAAAAAATTGGAGGGAAAAAACATAGTAGCCAAAGAGTGACAAAATGATAGAGAGTGGGGGTTGACGGCAGAAACGAAAGAGGTCAGAGAGTGGCACAAATGACACAGTGTGGATGCCCACGCCCCAGCAACAGCACAGCAGCGGAGGTCATAGAGGGGCACAATGAAAGAGTGTGGAGGTAGGTGGCAATCCCAGCCCCCGGTAAAAAAGGTGGTAGCACATGGAAAAACCCGGGCAGCAGATGTGTGGCATCCAGGCTGGGCCCATCGGGAATAGGGGCCCTGAGGAAAGGTAGTTTTAAACCCCAGACTCATTTCTCAAAGTTTGAGTGAGGCTTTCCTGGCGATTTTAATCTGACCCTAATGCATTGGTTTGTGGAAACCCGGGGCCGATCCATGTTTGATAAATCTTGAAAAAGGGGTCAGCCCGTTCCACTTTTCCCCGGGGACAAGGGGGGTCCCTTTGGGGGTTTAACGTTGACCCCGCCGCACGGGGAACACCCGCTCTGATGCCACACAAACTGGCCGGCAGGACAGCTTCTCCATTGCAAACTCGGGAAGTTGCGGCCAAAACATCCAGTTTGGCTGCCCCCGTATTCCAGCGGGTTTCTAACTGGGGTGGCAGAGTTCTGGGCCCCAAATAGGCCACCACCGTTGGGGTTTAGGGTCTCTCCAGTCCGCTGCCCGCTGCTGGAGGGCTGCCCCCCTCCCCTAGGCGGGGTTTCTGCTGATTTGGGGCGGAAAAACGCCCCTACACCACCCCCCCCCCACCTTCCCCCCCCAGCCGGCCCGTAGTAAAAGTAGCGCTAAGAAAATCCCCGGGTTTTGACCTGTCAGAGGAG
The DNA here is from genome assembly GCA_025379985.1 of Phyllomedusa bahiana. Classification (NCBI taxonomy): domain Eukaryota; kingdom Metazoa; phylum Chordata; class Amphibia; order Anura; family Hylidae; genus Phyllomedusa; species Phyllomedusa bahiana. The sequence goes on from JAODAL010040623.1 coordinate 34,932, forward strand.
GGACATGCCGCCTAGGCACGGGCCCAAATGACAAAGGGATTTCCCCATAGTTTTGAGTTTTTCCTCCCTCTCAGAAAACTTTGGGGAAAAAAGGGTCACGTTTAAAAAAGGGAGCGAGGCCCCAAAATGGTGGAGAGCCAAATCATCCCTCTGTCGGATTTGAATATTTGGGTGTCCCCTAGCCCGGGAAATTCCCCCGCCCCTGGTGGGGGCGGGCCCTCTGCACAAATGACTCTGAGGGGCCCCTTCCCCCATCTCCACTGTATACGCCACGGTGCTTCGGGTATCTTTCCTCGTCTTACTCATCTCCACTACCCCCTCCCGCGGGGTCCTGCCCTCCTTTTCCCTTTTCACCTGGATAGAAAATCCACTCATTTCAAACCCAAAAATGCTTTTGCTCCAATGTCCTCCTCCTCCCTCCATTTCATTTCCCCCCCCGGGCTCATGTGGCCGCGAAATGTAGTCGCCACGTCTCCATTTCCCCCGCCCGACAATTTTTTAGCATTTGTTTCCAGGACATGGAAACCTGGAAAAGACGTTATTTATCCCGTTGTCCCCGGCCCACTGACAAATAACTGCCCCTCAAAGGGCCCCAAAAAAACGGCCGGGTCACACAAAGAGCCCGCCACTGGGTGGACAAACTAAGTTTACCCCAGGGGAGAACCCGTTTCCCCCTGGGTCCCTCAAAAAATCGTTAATGGGCCTTTTTAGTGTTCAAAAATTTGGACAATTTGTGGGAGGGGGAATTTTTCCAAAAGGTGGAAAAAATCGCATATCAATTTTTTTGGGGGGGGCCGTTCTGGGCCCCTGCAACTTTGGGGGGTGTTTTCCCGGGTTTTTAGGAATGGATGAAGTGCAAAGCACAAATTTTTCCCGGGCCCTTTTTTTAGAATCTTTTGAAAAATCGGGGCAAGACTTCAGGGAAAAATTTCACAACCAATTGAAAAACCCTGTGCCATGCGGGCGCATGGACCATCCCTCCCCTTTTCAGCACGGAAAACCATTTACTTCCATTGCCCCTTACCATTTGGGTTTCCCATTTTTCAGGTTTTTGGGGGCAAAGAAAACCCACATCTGATTTCCTTTCTGCATGACCAGAGGGAGTTCCTCCCCTGTGTGACTTCGTTCGCCGAGGCAAGCCAGGGGTAAACACCGCTGGCCCCTTTCACATGTGGGATAATGGACAGTACTTTTTGGAAGCGGGGAAAGATGGTGGTGGGGGGAGGGGGAAGGGGGCGGGCATTGGGGCAGGAGCCGCAGTTTTTACAACGTGGAAAGGGGAAAGAGGCGTCCCCCTGTTTCCCAAATTTTTGGTTTTGCCGGGCGGAAAACACATTCACCCAGTGGCCGTAAAGGACATGTACTTTGGGGGTGACCGAGTTACAGCTCCAACGTCCGCCCCTGCCGTCACCTTTGGGAAAAAACGATAAGGCTTAAGAACTGGCCCAAACCTTTTGTTCTACTTTTTTTGAAATGGGTGGTAAATGCCTTTTTTGGGAAAAAAAAAATTTCGGCTTGGAACTCCCATCTTGGGTCGGCACAAGCCCTTATTTTTTCCCGAAAAGGGGCAGAGCCACCCCTTTGGAAAGGGAGGGACTGCAGTACCAACAACTTGGACAGGGGCACGGGCCCGCCCTTCCCGCACCTTAGGATGGGGTTTGGGCCATCCCGTTTTTCCTTTGGGAATCGCCTTTGCTGAACACTGCTGGCCCAAGAGTACGAGGAGCAAAGGGGATCTGGACCGGGAAATGATGGCAAAGAAAACAGCTCCCCTTTTGCAGAGATG
>JAODAL010040624.1:0-36716 GCA_025379985.1 Phyllomedusa bahiana
GAACCTCTTCCCTGCCCTCCTGTTTAAGTAGCTTAAATGCTTCCTTTTTGCTTTTATGGCCCCCTTTACATGACTGTTAATCCATATTGTCTTTCTCCTGTAATAATTTTATTTCTGTAAGGTACGGTATGTACCTCTCACAGTGAGCGCTAAAGGTGTTTTTAAAAACCTCCCATTTATTATCTGTTCTTTAATTTCTGAAGACCTTGTCCCAGTCAATGTGGTTAAGGCCGTCTCTGAGCAGATTCAAATTAACCTTCCTGAAATCCAATGTTTTTGTGGATCCTCGACAAAATAATCTATTGAACGATAATTGGAAATTTATGATTTTGTGGTCGTTATTTCTTAGGTGCCCTCCAACCTGAACCTGTATTACTCTGTCAGGTCTGTAAGTCAACATTAAGTACAAAAAGGCCTTCCCTCTAGTTTGTTCCTACACCATTTAGGAAAGTTAACCATCTTTAGTTATTGACAAAAACCTGTTTCCTTTAAGAGACCCACGGTTTAAATTTCCAAATTTATGTCTGGGTAGTTGAAGTCGCTCATGATAACATTCTTATGATGACCAGCCACCTCATATATTTGTCCAAGGAGTACATGAGTCCTGTTACATTTGATGGCCTAGAGTAGACCCCTAAGAGAATTCTATTATTGTTATTACCCCTATTTATATCTACCCATAATGACTCCGCATGTTCTTTACCTGTATCTATATTTTCCCGCAGTGTTGGCTTCAGATTCTCACCAGCCCCACCCAGCAATCTGTCAATCCAATCCCCAATATGTCGAACTCAGGCCCCAGGTAAACTGTTCAACGATTCTCGTCTTTGTGACGGATTGCCCTGTCTATTCCTCAAAAAAATGGAGTCGCCATCTCCACATGACCTATGGTTACTGACGCTAAATGGTTGCCTTCCCCTGGATTCGGTAGCCTGTCCGCAGCAGGTCTCCTGCTGTACGCCACTTAGTGGCAGAACTCTGTATATATATATATATATATGGGGAGGAAAAGCCACCTCTATAGCGTCAGTGCTGCTATGTTACTGACATTTACAGTAGCAGCTAAAATAGCTGCTAGGCAACTATGTATGGAGTGACTTTTTGGAACAACTATCCACTATGGATGGGTGTTCCCGTTTTCCAGGACAGGCTTTTGGCAGGTCCCTGGAGGACTTTAAAAATCTTGGTACTGCAAGTGATCTGGGGATGTTATTTGCTGTCAGGAGCTGGAACAGCAGAAGAGCTGCGGAGAGGGCTTGAGGAAAGCAGGTGGCTGCCTTCAGGAAGACGGATCCAATAGTGGCTGGTAAAAGTGTTTGAGTCACTGGCAGTAGGCCAAGTCCATGGTTAAAGAAGGTGTCTCTGAGGTCTGGTTAGTGGCCGGACGGTCAGTGTTTAATTTGTTTTGTTATATGTTTTCTTTAAGATGTGCCCAAAGGAAACTGGTTTATGCCAGGTGGACAGAAACCGTGCGGTCCGTGTGATATATGTTTGAGTGCCAGCCAGCTTAACAAAAGTGTCGATCTCATGAGCTAAGGACCTCGGGCCAATCCATATATATATATATATATATATATATATATAAATATATATATATAAAATACATAAATATAATATATATATATAATATATATTATATATATATATATATATATACATTATATATATATAATATATATATATATATATTTATACATATACATATATATAATATATAAAACACAGCTCTGAAAAATTAAGAGACCACTGCACAGTTTTTAAAAGTCAGCATCTCTACATGTCTGATAGCCATTCCATTCCAGTGTCAGTTGAATTCCAACTGAAGTACACTTCATTCTACTTAATGTGCTTCTGATTATGTGATCACCTGAACCAAATCTTATTTAATGAAGGAAAGTATAAAAACACTGCTGTGGTCTTCACAATCCTCTTGCAATAGGACAAGCTGGATGGCAAAACAAGTGCTAGGAATAGGCCAAAAGGAATTTGAATGAAAAAATAACATTTACCATGCCAAAGGAGTTGAAAAGAAAAGTCTTGAGTGAGGAAAAGAAAGGCTCAATTCTGGCTTTACTAGCAGAGGGATACAGTGAGCGTCATGTTCCCTCCATCCTAAACATTTTGAAGACTGCAATCCATTACAACAACTGGAGTAAGGTAATGTTTTCTGATGAGTCTAATTTTTAGCTTTGCTCAATACCAGGTCGATGAATGGTTTATGGAGACCTGGAGAGGCGTACAAGAAACAGTGTCTTGCACCCACAGTGAAATTTGGGGGAGGATGAGTGATGATCTAGGGATGCTTCAGCAAGGCTGGAATTGGTCAGGTTAATCTGTGCGAAGGACGCATGAATAAAACCACATACAAGATTTTCCTGGAAAAAACACTTGCTTCTTTCTGCTCAGGCAATATTCCCCATCTCTGAGGACTGTTTTTTCCAAGGTCAATCAATGTGTGGATGAAGGAGCACCACATCAAGACCCTGTCATGGCCAGCCCAATTTTCAGACCTGATCCCCATTGAAAACCTTTGGAGTGTAATCAAGAGGAAGATGGATAGTCACAAGCCAACAAACAATGAAGAGCTGCTCACATTTTTGTGCCAGGAGTGGCATAAAGTCACCCAAAAGCAGTGTGAAGACTGGTGGAAAGCATGCCAAGACGCATGAAAGCTGTGATTAAAAATCATGGTCATATATATATAGTATCGCACAAGTGAGTACACCTCTCACATTTTTGTAATTGTTGTATTTTATCTCTTTATTCTTTTTATGGGACAATACTGAAGATTTGACACTTTGATATCATGTGGTCAGTGTACAGTTTGTATAACAGTTAAATTTGTTGTGCATCAACACACAACCATCAATGTCTAAACCGCTGGCAGATGTGTTCAATTTGGTTTTATAGCTCTCACATTCTCTTATACTGGTCTCTGGAAGTTTAACATGGCACCTCATTTCAAAGAGCTCTTTGAGGATATGAAAAAAAAGTATTGTAGCTTTAAATAAAGATGGCCTAGGCTATAGGAAGATTGGCAACACCCTAAAAATGAGCTGCAGCAAGATGGTCAAGATTAGTGTTGAGCGATTATTATCGACAAAGTTGAAATCGGCACGGTATTTACGTTGATCGGTATTTTGTCGATCACCACGGCGCTATAATTTAGTGTATAAAATCTGTGCATAATCTATTAAATAATCGCGCCATTTTTCGGCGCTTCCCGTGTCATTTTGGCAGGCCAGCAAATCATCTTACAGATAGAGCAGGGTGAGATGATGTGTGCGGACGTCAGACTTGGGATGTGTATGGTTGCGATTGGCTGGAAAAAATCACATGACCTCGTATTAATACATAGAACAGCCCTTCCTGTTCATGATCATTGTGTGTCAGCGTCCCCTCATACAGCATTAGGCACGTCGCGCTCTCAAATCTGTCCAAACAGCTCAGCAGAACAGCTCACGCAGAAATTACATTCTATTTTTTCAACAACTAAGACAGCTCTACTTTTAGCTGTGTGATCCTTAGAACCTAGTTTAGATAAGAGATTTGGCAGATTTTAGGTAGTTAGGCAGAGAAATTTTAAAGGAGCATCTACCGCTGTAAAGTCACAGGGGGAGAGCGGTGGGGAGGGGTGGCCCGTGGGCGAACACACAACAAGCTCTATAAAGGATACTGGAAATATTGTACATCCAAAACTTGTTTAGACATTGCATTGCCTATATTAGATACCAGGATCTTTTTCTAGTAACTGCAGTCTAATGTTGTTATGTGCAAAACTCCACTTATAAAGTTATCTGTATAACAGTTTCAGATAGTGTTCTTTTCGATTTTTTGCCTTCAGTCATTGTTAGATATTGCCACCTTGCAGTTAAATTTGAATATGTCAATATTGTAGTCACCACAGGTTGAGATAGGTGCCAAAAAATACCTTTTTATTATCCCGTGAACATTTCAGATACGTTTTTTTTTTTCACTTTGGGGCGCAGGCCGAAGTGCCATTGTTGATAGAGCCACCGTTGCAGTTAAATATTTGAATCCAGTCCAGCAACTTTGTAAGTCACCATCAGGTGTTCTGATGGGTGCCAAAAATTCCTTTTAATATCCGTATACAATTTCAGACAGGTGTTTTTTCACTTTTGTCAGTTAAGCTTTGTTGAATAGAGCTACTACTTTGCAGTAAAAAATTGAATCCAGCAACTTGTAGTCTCCACAGGTGTACTGATGGGTGCCACAAAAAATACCTTTTAATCATCCGTGAAACATTTCAGACCAGGTGTTTTTTTCACTTTTGGTCAGTTAATGCTTTGTTATGATAAGAGCTACTTTGTCAGTTAAATTTTTTGAATACATGAGCAACTTTGGTATTCACCACAGTTGAATTGATAAGTTGCAAGAAATACCGTTTATATCCGGTATACATTTCAGACAGAGCAGTTTTTTTCACTTTTGTTCAATCAAGCTTTGTTGATAGAGCTACTTTGCCATTAAATATTTGAATACAGCAATTCTTTGTAGTCACCCACAGGTGAATTGCATAGGTGCCAAAAATACCGTTGTATATCCGTACATACATTTCAGACAGAGTTTTTTTTTTTTTTCACTTGGTCAGGTCCAATTGCTTTGTTGTATACAGCTACTTTGCAGTTAAATTTGAATACAGCAATTTTGAATCACCAAGGTTAATATTGATAGGTGCCACAAATACCGTTTATTATCCCGTATACATTTCAGACAGGTGTTTTTTCACTGTTGGTCAGTCAAGCTGTGTTGATCAGTATCTACATTGCAGAGTAAATTTGAATACAGCAATTTTGAGTAGTCACCACAGGGAATTGATAGTGCCAAAACTACCGTTTATTATCCGTATACATTACAGACCAGGGTGTTTTTTCACTTTTGGTCGTCAAGCTTGTTGATAGAGCTATTTTGCAGTAAAATTTGAATACAGCAATTTTGTAGTCACCACAGGTGAATTGATAGGTGCCAAAAAATACCAGTTTATTATAGCCAGTCATCACATTCATCATACAGGTAGGTTTTTTTTCACTTTTGGTCAGTCAAGCTTTTGTCTTATAGAGGTACCTAGCACTTAAATTTCAATCCAGTAATTTTGTTTGATTGAGGGATTTGAAGAATAGCTGTGATTTGCCGTCTTTTAATAAGAGACTTTCCAAACTCTTCCACTACATTCCAAATTTTATCTTTCTGAACATGAAGTCGAAATTCGAGTGTGATAATGCGAGCAAGAGGGGGATAAGGTACATGTAGGTAAGGTACGAGAGAAACGTGCTTCCTTCCAGGCATGAGCGCCAACACGCAAAAAAAAAAAATGCCAGCGATCGTCAGTTGCAGGACCGTTAGGCCTGTCAACCGCTGGGTCAGAGGCCCTGTGAATCTCATAGACGAACAGCGTCGCCAATCTGTATCTTCAGTGGTTAATGCAAACCTCACATCCAGCATCCTTACCTCCCTTACTCCTCTTCCTCCCATTCACGGCCACAAAATGTCGTCATCATCATCATTAGCGTGCCGTGTTTCCAACATGAAAGCGAAAGGCAGCCCAAGAATGTCAAGCATCGTGTACCCACGAGTTCTGACAAAATGCGGTTGGGGTCAGAGGCATTCTATAAAAGCTCCAAGAATGCCAAAAGAGAATGATTTGTCTCTCTGACGTGTGCCCATTTACTGATTGCCATCTCCGAGGAGGATAAGGAAGCCGGTTCAATTCGGCACAAAACCTGGGCGAGATTCGGCAATGCCGTTGCAGTGCCTCTTGCTTGTAGCCACGCAGCTTCTGTGATGCAGAAAATCAGGACAACCAAGTCATCCAGTGGTTGTTGAATGATGATGATGGAGATGACGACATTGGCGGATCCATCGTGGTCTTTATCCGCAGAAGTTGCTTGCGTAACTCAACAGGGCTTCCATCACTGGACCGAGGATGAAGACGATGGGTAGTGTCAATATGGGTTCCTCAGCCTCAAAAAGGGAGAGGGCGGTCGCAGAAGTCCGCTGATATGATTCCGCCAGCGCCACACGGATCAGAGCGTAAACCCCGCTCCTCTGCTTATCTCCGATCAAAAAGGTCCCGGCCTCATCAGCCTGTGGCCTTCTTTGAGGCCAGCCTCTGATTCACCCAGCGATGTCATATCTACCTTTGCCTAAACGCATAAGTAGAGGCAAGAATCTTAGGTGTTTAACCCACACTCAACATGTCTATCACATGCGGAGCTAATGCATGAGTTGAAATGGAGGCAACACTTGGCCAAAAAAGGCCAGACCGACCGCCGGCCTCCCAACCACTGTCACACCCTCTGTCTCCGCCTCCTCCTCCTCCGCCCACCCACCAAGCGGTCTCCTCGAGCTGCACCATTCTATCAGAGTCATATCAGGATCAGCTTCCGCATCATTCCTCGCACCTTTCCACCCGACACCGCCCGTAGTACAACCAAGCACCGCACCCAGATGACTCGCATCCTACCCCTTCTCCTTCCGCCAGTTTTGATGACCTGCTGCACGCCGTGCCGGCGGCCAGTCTAGCTACAGCCTTCTAGTCTTCCAGGTTTTGGCAGCAGAAGAAACACATACCCCAAACGCATCGCCAAGCCAAAAGAATGAATGTCGGCATTGCCAAGGCTTTTGGCCTGGGACATGTTGGCCTTTCCGTCGGTGGACACAGATGGGTTTCCGCCACATCATGGCCCTTGCCATGGCCACCCAATACCAGAAGACCAGAGTAGCAGGCATTTCCTATTTCTTTGTCCAGAAAAGCATCCCCTTGCCCTGGCCAGCCACGTGTCATCTATAAATTTCAATGCGCAGTTGTCTGTCATCTGTGTCCGGAAAAGATCCATCTCACACACCGACACATGGACTCGTAAGCACCAGGCCTATGGCCACTATAATCCTGTTACAGCTCACTAGTGAGCTGGGGGATGTCCTCTGGTCGTGACGGTGGCATCTCAGGCTCGGCGCGTTCCTCTGGTTCAAACTGCAAGGCATTGTCGCAGGGCTCTTTTCCCTCCAAGGTCCTCTGGTGGCATCACGGGCCCAGAGACACAAGGCCGTGTGAAATTAATCTGCCTTGGAGACCGTACCACACACAGGTCAGGAGCTGTGGACGGCTCTCCGCAACGAGACCGAGCGCTGCTGGGTGACAAAACCTTGTGCCAGGCAAGGTGGTGGGCGATAACGGGCGAAATCTGCTGGCCACCCTTAAGATCGGTAGGCTGGAGCACATCCCTTGCCTGGCACATGTCATGAACCTTGTCGTCCAGAAATTTATAAAGAGCTACCCGGTCTGGACTTGCCTGCTGAAGAAGGCTCGAGTCTGAGTTCGCACTTCCGCCGTTCGCCACCCTGCTTCGTCCCGCCTGGCTGCGTTGCAGCGTCAGCTCGGCCTCCCGTCAACCGTCTCATTGTTGACGTTGGCAACACGCTGGAATTCCACCCTCCACATGCTCCAGCGATTGTGGCAGCAGCGCAATGCCATTACGCAGTACGAAGTGACACATGGCCTGACAAGCAGCGGTTGCGGACCTCGGGTGTTGAACCACCGAGAGTGGAGGCAGTTAAAAGAGCTCTGCACCATCCTTGCCAGTTTTGAAGAAGCCACCAAAATGGTCAGTGCGGACAATGCCCTTGTCAGCATGAGCATTGTGGTGATCTTAGTTCTGGAACGATCGTTGGACGACTCTGAAACAACAGTCCGCGCCAGCGACGGAGAGGAGACGTACACAGATGCGGACACGGACCTTTCTCTCCGCATAATCCACAAGCCCGACAGTTCTTCACACATTTCATCGGTCTTCATATAGGCAGTGGTGGTGTTCGGGGTCCAAGCTAGTGCAAGTGGCGCATCACTCACAGGGTGCATCATCTCAGGCAAAGTCAGTCTGTGTTGAAGCTGGTGGCCTGCTGCAGCGGAGGAGTAGGGAGAGGAGTGAGAAGGAGAGGTATTCCTAACACCGATGTTACCCCCGACGTCCCTGCCCTTGTAAAGAGAGGTTGGGCGCGAATTTGAGGGCGGGAGGAGAATATGAGGAAGGAATCCAGTTTGCTCTAGTAGCCCCTCGACCCAGAAGGCTTAGGAAATCAGGAGCTCCTCACTCACACACAGATGATTCTTGGATGCTCCATTTCCTCCACATGAACCTCGCATTAAGGCATCAAAATGAACAACGGGGGGGGGGGTTTTTAAGTTACTCGAGGGTGGCCCGACCCTCCGGCATCCCCGGTACAAAACAAAATCAGCACTTTCCTTCCAACCCACCGCAGCACGCACCCAAATAGCGAGTAGAAATGCAGGGAAATGGAGACCTTGCTGATTGGATCAACTGGAGAGATATCATCTGTTCGTCTGCTTCAACGTTCCCCAAATGTCACGTGGATACAACAATCAGCGCATGACAGCATTAGAGTGCCAAGTAGGCGTAAGCGGCAGCAGCAGGCAAGGTGGCAGAACCAATGGGTGACACTCTGGCAAACTTTGTTTCTACCACCTCACCATAACGCATGCAATGCAGGGCACACATCAACAAACACAGAGATCCAGCTAAGATCATGGTCACGACTACCTTGCGTCTCAACACCGATGTTTTTGCATGTGTTTCCGGACCAATATACATCTGGGTATCCAAAATGGACGAATGGCCCGAGCTGTCTCGTCACGCCATAGGAGGTGTTGTCCTGCCCACAGGCCAGCGTCAATCTGAGCGACCTTCAGCACAGCTGGAGGAGTCATACAGACAATCGTGCATCCGGCTTTCCACAGATAATGTGGATCGTTTGACTTTCATCAAGATGAAATCAGGGCATGATCACTGATGATTTTTGTGGCCGCCAAATCTGCTGAGGTCACCGATTAGTTGCCAGGGGTTGTCTAACTTCACATTCCTTTTCTAAACAGAAATGGTCCTCTTGAAAACTTTTTATTAAAATGAACATTTCTTACTGCAAATTTTCTATTCTCTTTTCCCAACATTCATTTTGCTGGTTATGCGTGAGAGACCCTGTAAAAGAAGCAAGTTCCTGAACAACACCGGTATTCCCAATTACTCACCTTTATCTTAAGAAGTTTCGCATTGTCAATGTTTTGAGTCATGTTGCTGTGAGATACAGCAATAATTCATGGTCCTTTGGAACAGAATGTGACCTTCAAGTGGCCATTTCTCCCTCACAATTTTTAATAGTGCCTGAGAAGTCATATTTATACAATGTTTTTTGGGGTCATTTTGCTGTGAATACAGCCTATAATTATGGAGTCCTTTTGGAACAGAAATGTGCTTCTAAGTGCATTTCTCCTCACAATTTTTAATAGTGGCTGAGAATTCATATTTATAATTTTTGGGGTCATGTAGCTGTAGATTACAGCAATAATCATGAGTTCCTTTTAACAGAAATTGTGGACTTCTATGTGCATTTCTCCCTCACAATTTTTACAGTGGCTGATAAGTCAATTTAATAATTATTTGGTCATGCTGCTTTGAAATGCAGCATTACTAACATGTCCATATTATAAAATAAAATGATTGTTTCTTCTAACAGACATTGTTCTTACACAATTGACCAAAGTGGCTCAGGGTCATTCTTTGAATTGTTGGGTGCTTTTCTGTGGACATCAGCTATACTAACAGGTCCTATTCTAAAAAATGTTGTTTCTTCTAACAGATTTGTGTCTTCACACCATTGACCAAAGTGGCTCAAGGTTGCTTGGGAATTTTTGGGGGCATTTTGCTGTGACATCAGCTAATACTACAAGGGTCCAATCAAACTGTATGTTTCTAACCAGACATTGTTCTTCACAATTGTCAAAGTGGCTCAAGGGTGATGGTGCTGTCAGAAACTGGATAAGGAAGGACACTGTAATGTGACTCATATTGCAAATGACCTTGTTTTATAGCAAGATCTTAACAATAGCTATCAATCCCTGTCTTGAGACAACCCATTTAAATACAATGAAAAAAAAGAGAAACAAAGACACATGGTGGATTCATGCTATATTAAAAATGGTGTTTTTCTAGAATTAAAGTACTAAGAAACTGCATGTACAAAATATCTGTTAAAAAAATTCTCTGAAATTGTTAACAAGGTAGGTACAGGAAAACTTTGAAACCAGGATGTAGGTTTATTCAGAGGACAAGGAGTAGTGAGCACGGACAGAGAACAAAGTACAGAGACCATTTCCTCCAGCACTTGCAGTAAAATGAAAAAAAATGCCAAGATAAAGGGAACCTGGGAGTAACAGGACGTAACCACCAGTTATTTCCCAAGTGAAGCTCAATGTACCACACTCATACGAGGGGCAAGCGCTACCAGTATTGACAGTGTACAGTAGGAAGGCTGGAGTTCTCACACTCCGCTTTCCCACTCTGACTTCAGCACGACAGATTTCGTTGCTGCGTCATCATGGCAATTTAAACCTGCGTGTTAATATGATGACGGACGCCAGCCTGGGCTTTCACGCACCCCACTGTTAACTCCGGCCCTGGGTCCATGCTGTGGCCCAGGAAAGTATAGTCCAATGTCCCAGTTCAACATAATGGTGTTGAAAAGACTCCTTTTTCCGGGCACTTTTTAAAATGTGGTGTCATTCAGGTTTGGGGCTCATGCTGTGTCCCAGGACAGGTATAGGTCCAATGTCCAGTGGAAGACTAAAATGGTGGTGAAAAGACTCCTTTTCCGCACTTTTTTTAAATGTGGTGTTCATTGCAGGTTTGGCTCATGCTGTTGCCCAGGAAACACAGGATAAGTCAATGTCCATTGAAACTAAAATGGTGGTTGAAAAGACTCCTTTTTCCGGCACTTTTTAAATGTGGGTGGTCATGCAGTTTGGTCTCATGCTGTGGACCAGGAAGGTATAGTCAATGTTACATCTGAAACTAAAATGGTGTTGAAAGACTCCTTATTTCCGGCACTTTTTAAAATGTGGGGTCAAGCAGGTTTGTGGCTCAAGCTGTGGCCAGTACAGGTTTAGGTCAATGTCCAGTGAAACTAAAAGGGTTTGGTTTTGGAAAGACTCCTTTTTCCAGCACTTTTTAAATGTGGGGGTCATGCAGGTTTGGGGCTCATGCTGTGGCCCAGGACGGTATAGCCCAATGTCCATGAAACTAAAAATGGTGGTTGAAAGACCCCTTTTTTTCCGGCATTTTTTAAATGTGGGGGTCATGCAGGTTTGGGCTCATGCTGTGGCCCAGGACGGGTTTAATAGTCCAGTGAAACTAAAATGGTGGTTGAAAGACTCCTTTTTTCCGGCACTTTTTAAATGTGGGGGGTCATGCAGGTTGGGGCTCATGCTGTGGCCCAGACGGGTTTATAGTCAATGTCCAGTGAAACTAAAATGGTGGTTTAAAGACTCCTTTTTCCGGCACTTTTTAAATTGGGGGTTCATGCAGGTTTGGGGCTCATGAGTTGGACCAGGACAGGTATAGTCAATGTCCAGTGAAAAACTAAAATGGTGGTTGAAGACTCCTTTTTCCGGCATTTTTTAAATGTGGGGGTCATGCAGGTTTGGGGCTCATGCTGGGGCCCCAGGACGGTATAGTCAATGTCCAGTGAAACTAAAATGGTGGTTGAAAGACTCTTTTTCCCGGCACTTTTTAAAATTTTGGGGGTCATGCAGGTTTGGGCCTAAATCTGTGGCCCAGGACAGGTATAGTCAATGTCCAGTGAAACTAAAATGGTGGTTGAAAGACTCCTTTTTCCGGCACTTTTTAAATGTGGGGGTCATGCAGGTTTGGGGCTCATGCTGCGTACCAGGACAGGGATATTCAATGTCCAGTTCAAGTAACATGAGGGTTCAAATCATACTGCCTTCTGGCACTTTTTAATTTGTGGGTGATGCAGGTTTAAGGGTCAGGCTGTGGTACAAGACAGGGATAGTAAATGGTCTATGACTTTTTTTCTGTGACTTTTATAACCTAAGTGTGTTGCCTAAGATGTAGCACGTATCCATTTGACTGTTGTGGATGTTAATTTCAGCTTCTCCAGCCTTGTTTGGGTGTAATAATGAAGGTGTTGTTGCTCTCCCATAGACTTTAATGTTCATCGCGCATAATCGATGCTCACTATCGAAAAACCTTATCGATAGCGGCCGACTATCGACTATTGATCGATCTCGATAGCCAACGCAATCGCTCAACACTAGTTCTGTCTCATTCCAGTTTTTTATTGAATTCAATCAACAATGGCACAGAATGCAAAATAAGCACCTAAAACATTCCCTGTAGTTATGGTCTCCTTCAGTTCAAGTTCCATACGGTGCATTTGAAAAAACTGGTGAAACACAGAAAATGGATTCAAACCACCACGTTTATGCTTCATGAGTGTTTGATCGTCACTGCTGTCCTCCTCAATGGTCTTGGTATGCAGACCGCTCGTCAAAAAACCTCCCATGCCACTCTCCACATCAATACTGCAAGAAGCAAGGGATGTCTGCCCCACCTCTTCGTTGCTAAGTAGCTGCTGACTGTCCTCAAATTGTTCGTCCTCGCTGTATAGTGGCGCTGAACCCAGACCACATACTAGTTCTCTGGCTGAGGGACCTGAACGGGACAGAGGCGGGTTGAGGACAGGTGAGGGGCGCTGACCTGTTCCCGGGCCATGCCAACTAAGAGTTGTATCTGACGAACCCACCGACTGTTGGCTAGGGTTGTCAGATGTCATCTGGGATGAAGTTGATGACCTACTCAACCAATCAAGAACCCTTGGGTTGCTGATCAATACACGGCCACTACATGACACCGGCAAAGACATAAGCAGCCAAAAATTAACTGGTATTTGGATTGTAAAAACGCTGTTTCTTTAACTGAATACAACAGCAACAACAGGCTTAGATAACCCTTGGATATTCAATGTGCTCCAGAACTGAGCAGATAGCATTAAAATGTATATGCAGTTGAATTGGACGCACACTGGACTATAATTCCAATACCCCATAAAATAAAAAAATCTAAATTAGAACGTAAGAGAAGCAGTCTGTGAGAAAAGCTGTGACACCCCCCAAAAAATCTCTGTATAAAAGGTCTTTCTTTTGTGTGAGATCTCTTATATTGGAGCTTCAGCAGCTACAACACAGCACAGAGAGCAGTGTGAACTGCCAGCGTCGCGTCCGGACTTATATAGTGCGGTGACGTCACAGAATCCCGATGGTCTCTGATTGGCTTCATCTCTGCACATGTCATTTAGGCTACTCATTTCTTCCTCCCAGACTTCTTTGCCCCAGGTAATGCCATGTGCTCACAGCCATTTTATCAATTAAAAACACGCTTCGTTCCCGCGAATCACCCCAAACTTCGACTTCATTCAGAATCGAAGTTTTCCTGAAATTCTAAACGAATTCCACTTCGTTAGAATCGATTCGCCCATCTCTAATCAAGACCTAAACCCTCTGGAGCATCTGTGTGGCATCCTCATACGGAAGATGAAAGAGTGCAAGGTCTTTAATATCCATCAACTCTGTGATGTTGTCATGGAGGAGTGGAAGAGGATTTCAGTTGCAACCTGTGAAGCTCTAGTGAACTCCATGCCCAAGAGAGTTAATGCAGTGCTGGAAAATAATAGTGCGTGGAAATCCCTAAAGAAGCATTTATGCTATCTATCATACATGAAAAAACTTTGAGACTCTCGGTTCACATATTTTGATCAAAAGATGTTTAAGCTGCCCACGACTTTCAACGTGATCTCAAAATTGGGCAGTCCTATCCTATCTTTACCTCTCAATCGAGCCAATCAGGCCTCCCGCTGGGTCAACCGACCTCCATTATTCAGAGAGAAAAAATAAAAAACACCCAACCTGCAAGCTGCCCCTCTTATGACAGCCTGTGAGAGTGGGCGGGGACAGAAACACAAAATGGAAGCACCCTTTCCTTCCATATAGGTTAAAATCAATGTACACCAAGTATAACGTATGTTTCTGCACACAAAAACATTTCTGAAAAAACGTATGCAAACCTGGGTGCCACTGGCAGGGCTGCGGCACACATGTAATTATACATGTACGCACACAGACCGCCGCCAGCGGAAATGTGCCGCTGGCGGCACATTTTGTGTCCAGAAACATACGTTATACTTGGTGTACATTGATTTTAACCTATTTGGGAAGGTAAGGGTGCTTCCATTTTGTGTTTCTGTCCCCGCCCACTCTCACAGGCTGTCATAAGAATGGGCAGCTTGCAGGTTGGGTGTTTTTTTATTTTTTTCTCTGAATAATGGAGGGTCGGTTTGACCCAGCGGAGGCTGATTGGCTCGATTGAGAGGTAAAGATAGGATAGGACTGCCCGATTTTGAGATCACGTTGAAAGTCAGTGGGCAGCTTAAACATCTTTTGATCAAAATATGAGAACCGAGAGTCTCAAAGTTTTTTCATGTATGATAGATAGCATAAATGCTTCTTTAGGGATTTCCACGTAGTGTATTGCCCTTTTTGCAGAAATGTGCCGCTGGCGGCGGTCTGTGTGCGTACATGTATAATTACATGTGTGCCGCAGCCCTGCCAGTGGCACCAGGTTTGCATACGTTTTTCAGAAATGTTTTTGTGTGCAGAAACATACGTTATACTTGGTGTACATTGATTTTAACCTATATGGGAAGGAAAGGGTGCTTCCATTTTGTGTTTCTGTCCCCGCCCACTCTCACAGGCTGTCATAAGAAGGGCAGCTTGCAGGTTGGGTGTTTTTTATTTTTTCTCTCTGAATAATGGAGGTCGGTTGACACAGCGAGAGGCCTGATTGGCTCGATTGAGAGGTAAAGATAGGATAGGACTGCCTGATTTTGAGATCACGTTGAAAGTAGGGGGCAGCTTAAACATCTGTTGATCAAAATATTGAACCGAGAGTCTCAAATTTTTTTCATGTATGATAGATAGCATAAATGCTTCTTTAGGGATTTCCACGTAGTGTATTTGCCCTTTTTTGCAGAAATGTGCCGTGGCGCGGTCTGTGTGCGTACATGTATAATTACATGTGTGCCGCAGCCCTGCCAGTGGCACCCAGGTTTGCATACGTTTTTTCAGAAATGTTTTTTGTGTGCAGAAACTAACGTTATACTTGGTGTACATTGATTTTAACCTATATGGGAAGGAAAGGGTGCTTCCATTTTTGTGTTTCTGTCCCCGCCCACTCTCACAGGCTGTCATCAGAAGTGCAGCTTGCAGTTTGGGTGTTTTTTTATTTTTTCTCTCTGAATAATGGAGGTCGGTTGACCCAGCGGGAGGCCTGATTGGCTCGATTGAGAGGTAAAGATAGGATAGGACTGCCCGATTTTGAGATCACGTTGAAAGTCGTGGGCAGCTTAAACATCTTTTGATCAAAATATGTGAACCGAGAGTCTCTAAGTTTTTTCATGTATGATAGATAGCATAAATGCTTCTTTAGGGATTTCCACGTAGTGTATTGCCCTTTTTGCAGAAATGTGCCGCTGGCGGCGGTCTGTGTGTGTACATGTATAATTACATGTGTGCCGCAGCCCTGCCAGTGGCACCCAGGTTTGCATATGTTTTTTCAGAAATGTTTTTGTGTGCAGAAACATACGTTATACTTGGTGTACATTGATTTTAACCTATATGGGAAGGAAAGGGTGCTTCCATTTTGTGTTTCTGTCCCCGCCCACTCTCACAGGCTGTCATAAGAAGGGCAGCTTGCAGGTTGGGTGTTTTTTATTTTTATTTTTTCTCTCTGAATAATGGAGGTCGGTTGACCCAGCGGGAGGCATGATTGGCTCGATTGAGAGGTAAAGATAGGATAGGACTGCCCGATTTTGAGATCACGTTGAAAGTCGTGGGCAGCTTAAACATCTTTTGATCAAAATATGTGAACCGAGAGTCTCAAAGTTTTTTCATGTATGGAAAATAATAGTGGTCACACAAAATATTGACACTTTTGGCACACTTTGTACATGTTCATTTAGGGGTGTACTCACATTTGTTTGCTGCAGTTTAGACATTGATGGCTGTGTGCTGGGTTATTTTAATTTACACTGTTATAAAAGTTGTACACTGACTAATTTACATTGTATCAAAGTGCCATAATTCCGGTGGCTGAAGGAAGAGTGATAGGGAGTTTTTTCAAATTTTCCCTACCAAAGAAGGCAAGAACCAATCTGCCCTCAAGGAAAATTTCATACCTGATCCCAAAGTTGTCATCAGACTGGATTTAGATATTTTATACAGCTAGATACGTATTAATATTATTTAGTAGTAAGTAGTTGTCTAAGCCTTTCTTGAAACTCTCTACTGTTCTTCCTCAGGCAGGCTATTCCATTTCACAGATTTACAGTTCTCATGGTGAAGAAGGCTTTTCTCCTCTGGAGATTGAATCCTTTTTTCTACAAATGAAGGGAATGTCCCCTTGTCTTTTGAGGGGGTTTTACATGAAATAGCCTTTCTCCATTTCTATGCTTACATAAATTAATAATGTCTCCCTGGAGCCATCTTCACTCAAGATTAAATAAGTTTCATTATTTTAACCTTTCCTCATAACTAAGATGTTTTATGCCCATTAGTAGTTTGGTTGCTCGTCTTTGCACTCTTTCTAGCTCCAAATGTGGCCACACCAATGCTTTATATAGTGGTAATATTACATCCCTATTCTGTGAGTCTATGTCTCTTTTAATAAACGCCAATATCCTGCTGCTCTTAGAGGCAGCTAATTGACATTGCATGCTGTTCTGTAGTCTACAATCTACAAGTATGGGTTTTACATGAAATAGCTTTTCTCCATTTATATACTTACATAAATTAATCATGTCTCTCCGGAGCCATCTTTTCTCAAGATTAAATAAGTTTAATTCTTTTAACCTTTCCTCATAACTACGAGGTTTTATTCGCATTATTAGCTTGGTTGCTTGTTTTTGCACTCTCTCTAGCTGCACTACATCCTTTATATAAACTGGAACTCAAAACTGAACAGCATTTTCCAATTGAGGCCTCAACAATGCTTTATATAGTGGTAATAGTACATTCTTGTCCAACGAGATCATGCCTAATTTAATACACGACAATATCCTGCTGCTCTTAGAGGCAGCTAATTGACATTGCATGCTGTTCTGTAGTCTATATTCTGCAAGTATGCCCAGATCCTTCTCAAGTGATTCTCCCAGCTTTTTTATCCCCTAAGGCATATGGTGCCTACTGGTTATTAGTACTTTACAGAACGTTACATTTATCCACATTAAAGGGGTCGTCTCGCTACAAAGAATAGCTTTCAAATTGTAGGGAACACAAAATAAAGACATTTTCCAAATATATTGCTTTGGTCCTCTGTTTTCCCTAAGGAGATACAAGTGAATTTATGACCTCCCTGGCTATTTCAGTTCCCTCAGTAACAGACCTGTAAACAATTCTCCCCCTGCTGTTTGTTCAATGAGATAACAGTGAGTGAGGTCATCACACAGGTTGCTGCAGTGTCCCTGCTGTTGAGCAGTAAAAAGCTTGATTTATGTAAAATAAACAGAACTGTAATTAGGGCTTTTGTTTTGGGGATCAGATAAAGCCTTCTGAGAGCAGTTTGAAAAGCTTCTTAGCTAATCTGATCTAATTAGCAACTGAAAGCACGGAGCATGGAGCTTTATGCAAATGAGTCAGTCTCAACCAGGAAGTGACAGAGTATTTCATTCATGCATTCTGTGAAACTCTGTAGGGAGAAAACTCCTTTAAGCCTCATTTGCAAAGTGGATGCCCAAACTGTGTCTAGGTCTGCCTGCATTTTACAAACATCTTCCATAGATTGCACTATGTAGCTTAGTATCATCTGCAAAAATAGAAACAGTGCTGTTAATACCCTCCACTATATCATTAATAAATACATTGAATAAAAGATTTCCCAATACTGAGCCTTGGGGAACACCACTCATAACCAGGGACCACTCAGAGTAGGAGTCATTTATGACCAATCTCTGAGTACGATTCAGTTTTTAATCTAATTACACACTGTTATTTCTAACCCAATAGACTTTAATTTATCCAGCAAACGCTTATGAGGGACAATGTTAAATGCCTTTGCAATGTCTAAAAACACTATATCCACAGCCGCCCTGCTGTCCAGGCTTCTACTCATCACTTCATAAAAAAAGATCAGGCTGGTCTGACAACTTCTGTCCTCAGTAAAACCATGCTTTCAATCACTTACAGTATAATGTATTTAGCCACATAATCCTGTATATAGTCCCTTATGAGCCCCTCAAACAGTTTTCCCCAATAGATGTTAAACTTACTGGTCTATAATTACCTTGTCAAGACTTGGAACCTTTTTGAAGATGGGAACCACATTTGTGTTGCGCCAATCTATTGGCACTATACCAGTCACCAGAGAATCTCTAAATATCATATAAAGGGGCACATCGATAACAGAGCTGAGCTGTTTAAGAACTCTTGGCCTGGAGCCTTATTCACATTCAGTTAATTTAACTTGGTTTGGACCATTTCTACACACAGCTATTTAATTATATCAGTTCATGTATTAACAGTACTGGCACCGTCTACATCTGCACTGAGCTCGCCCACATCAGCAGTGACCCCACCCACATCAGCAGTGACCCCACCCAAATCAACTACTGTCTTGTTGTTTCTATACACAGAACTAAAGAACCTATTTAGTAGCTCTGCCTTCTCCTGACCTCAGTGACAAGCTCCCCATTATTGATATTTAACTTTGTTTTTTTGGCATTTTGGCCTTTCATTTTTTATTTTAGCTGATTTGATCACCTTTTTACAGACTTGGCTAATGATGACCCACTCTGACATATTTTCTGAATGCTCTTTTTTTATTTATTGCCCTTTTAACGGAAGATAGAAGCCATGCAAGATTTAATTTTAAGTGCAAATACTTTTTACCTATAGAAATACATTTTGCTATATATTTCCACAAAGTATATGTAACCCCTTACTGTGGCAGCCAGTTTTGATCTCTCTGACAGGGACTCATTTTTTTTAAATCTGACATGTGTCACTTTATGTGAGAATAACTTTTTGATATTTTTACCTATTGTGAGACAGTGACAGTTGAAGTGGTTGAATTAAGCTATATTCCCCTAGAATACTTTCCTAAGCGGCCCTAGGCAGTATGTGGACAGATGTGTGTCAACGAGAGGCTTGGGTTCGATGAAGCAAACTAGCAGTTTTTGTGTGTCAGTAGTTACTGACATATTTTAGTATAGCGCTCCAATCCACTTTGTCCAAGTCGACTTTTCCTGAAGTGGCCAAGTGAAGGGTAGGAGACCACTCCCATGTACCAGGTGAGGCTGGTACCAGGCCCCATAAAAGCTGGCCCTGCAGGCGTGTGTTTGCTGTTGGTGGAATACTAAAGCCACACTGTGAGTAGCTTATGTTACATTTTTTGGTGCATGTCTGAGGTCACTCAGTGTGCCAGTGGTATAGAGAGGACCATTCTTTGTATAGTTAGAGCTCGGACAAGCAGGTTTTTGTTTATACTGTTTTATTGTTATACTGAAGTTAAGGCTGTTTTACTTTGTTGTTACTTAAAAACCCAACCTTTGCCTGGACTTGGACTTTATCTGCAGTGTCCCTGTCTCTGTCTTTTGAAGCCCCGGCTGCTACCTGGTTGTAACGCTAAACCTGCACACTATCCATGTGATTCAGATATATTTTTTCTCATGACACATTGTGCTTTACATTTGTAAGAAATTTCGGTCCATGCAATCCTTGTTTATTTGTGAAAAATATCAAAATATCATGAAAATTTAGAAAAATTTGCATTTTCTAAGTTAAAAAATTTCTATGTATAACATAGATAGTTATTCCACAGAAAATAGTTTATAACTAGCATCTAACATATAGACATTCAAATTTAAATAACAGTGGCACACTATGGACTAAGGAAACTATCAAAAAAGACATTGGAAATTTGGAAAAAGTATGACTGCTAACTAGGATACATGAAAAAATTTGAGGTTCTTAGTTCACACTTTTGGCCAAAAATGTTTAAGCCCACCTCCGCAACTTCACCCTGACCTCAGTACAGGTGGGTCCTACGCTATTGTTACCTCTCTATTGGGTCCTGTTCAGACCTGCATACTTCAGGGAGCGAAGATACCTGCTTCAAAGCACACTGCACTGATTTAAAACCTGAGGAAGTGGGTGGAGTGCAAAAACCAAAATGGAGGCAGCCACTCACACTTTTGGCCAAAAATGCTTAAAGGGGTTTTGCCACCATCTCATTTCATACCTTCTGCATCCAGCTCTTCAGCTCTGTGTGCTCAGAAGGGGGCGTGTGTGTTTAGTTTGAGTTGCAGATCATGTGACCCTGCTGGATGACATCACCAGGCCTTTCCTCTCTGTAGTCAATGAAAGGTCTGTTTATATATAGTAGCTACAATAGCTCAGAGGTAAAGCTTTTTGCCTCAATGCACAAAGGTCCTAGGTTCAAGTCCCTGCAGAAACGACATCTGTGGATTTTTTTTTCTTTATCAATGCACAGACCTCATTGAGGTTTCTTATTTTAATTTATTTGCACTGTTTGACTAATTACAAAGGAGTCCAGAGGACGGGAGTAGAATGACAGCACCTGGGGTTTGAACACTCAGTAGCTGCCTGAGAGGAGAGGTGATGTCTGAGCATGTGTGACCAGGACTGAGGAGCTCTCAGCCCTGGTCGTATCCCCTGGAGATGAGCTGTAAACAATGGATCACTAAAGGAGCAGCTAAAACGGTGCAGAATATTTAATAATGATGAATGGTGAAAATGTTTATTTTTTAATTTACAAACTTCCCACGTCAACTTTACTTCGTGGCAAAACCCCTTTAAGCCCACCTCCGCAACTTCACCGGGACCTCAGTACAGGTGGGTCCTACGCTATTGTTACCTCTTTATTGGGTCCTGTTCAGACCTGCATACTTCAGGGAGCGAAGATACCTGCTTCAAAGCACACTGCACTCATTTAAAACCTGAGGAAGTGGGTGTGGTGCAAGAACCTTAAATTTTTTCATGTATCCTAGTTAGCAGTAATGCTTTTTCCAAATTTCGTATGTCCTTTTTGATAGTTTCCTTAGTCCATAGTGTGCCACTGTTATTTGAATTTGAATGTCTATATGTATTGCTGCCACACCAGTGTGCATTTGTTTGTTTTTTTAAACAAAGTTTTTTGATGTGCAAAACCAAGTGTTGTTTCTGAGTATATGTAGGGAGGAGTGGCTGCCTCCATTTTGGCTTTTGCACCCCACCCACTTCCTCAGGTTTTAAATGAGTGCAGTGTGCTTTGAAGCAGGTATCTTCACTCCCTGAAGTATGCAGGTCTGAACAGGACCCAATAGAGAGGTAACAATAGCGTAGGACCCACCTGTACTGAGGTCCCGGTGAAGTTTCGGAGGTGAGCTTAAGTATTTTGGCCAAAAGTGTGAACTAAGAACCTCAAATTTTTTCATGTATCCTAGTTAGCAGTAATGCTTTTTCCAAATGTCCTATGTCCTTTTTGATAGTTTCCTTAGTCCATAGGGTGCCACTCTTATTTGAATGTCTATATGTATTGCTGCCACACCAGTGTGCATTTGTTTTTTTCAAACAAAGTTTTTTGATGTGCAAAACCAAGTGTTGTTTCTAGCATCTAACATATGTCTACTGTAGTTTGGCATAATTTTTTAAATGTCTTTTTATTTCTTTACGACATTTAGGGGCTTAGAAATTTAGTAGTAATTTTTTCACATTTTAAAGAAAATTTGCCAGTCCAGTTCTGATGGGGCTTTGAGGGGCCTGTATATTAGATACCCCCATAAATGACTCCCTTAAAGTATTTAAAACAGCATTTAGGAAGTTTATTAACCCATTAGGGGTTTCACAGAAATTAAGGCAAAGTGAAGGTGAAATTTCACTTTTTTTTTGTAGATTTTCAATTTGTATCCATTATTCATTTCCAACACAGTAGATGTGACCAGGGAAGTGCAACTTAACATTGATTCCTCTAATTCTACCATTTTTAGAGATATCTCATATATGACCCTAGTGCGCTTTTTGACTCGGAGTAGGAGGAGCACCTACTGGATTTTTGGGACTCAATTTTATTTGGACTTTCTTTAGATCCCATTTCAGGTTTGCAACACCTTAAAGTGATAAAACGTAATAAATTGCCCTAAAAAGTCCCCGTATTGGAAACTAAACCTCTTAAGGAATATATCCAGGGGTGTAGTGAGTATATCGACACCACAGGTCTTTCATATATTTTTTAACGTTAGGCTGTGAAAATTTAAAATGTTATTTTTTTTCGACAATCTGCAATTTTAGCTGAAAATGTTTTCTTTTTTACAAGGAATCCTGGAAAAAAGCACCCCTGAATTTTTTTCGCAATTTCTTCCAAGTTCAGTAAAAACCTTATATTTGGGTGTAAACTGCTATTTGGGCACATACCAGGACATACAAAGGAGGGAGCGCTATTTGGCTTTTGGAACGCAGATTTTGGTGGATACCTTGTTGCATTTACAAAGAACCCAAAGTACCAGAACAGGTGAAACCTGCCAGAAGTCACCACATCTTGGATTCAACACCCTTCATGGATCTCATATCGCAGTGTATTGTACATTTTGGGCACACAGGTGTTTCAAAGTTTGTTTGTTTTTTAGCACTGAGCCATGAAAATGGGCATGGGGGTGAGAACGCAGTTCCACCATTGTTTTTTGGGCTTCATTTTTACAGCATTTGCTGTGTAGTATTAATGACAGGATAACTTTACTATGCGGGTCGGTACAATTACAATGATACAAATTTTATATAGTTGTGTATGTTTTATTACTTTTACACAGTAGAAATGCATTTCTAAAATACTGTGTTTTTATGTCATCATAGTCTCATAGTCATAACTTTTTTTACTTTTCTGTATACGCAGCTGATTAAGATCTTGTTTTTTGCAGGATAAATTGAAGTTTTCATTGGTACAACTCTTTAAATTATTTTTATCAATGTTTTTGTGAGGTGGTAACAAAATACAGCAATCATGGTAGTGTTTTTTATTTTTTACATCAGTCACTTTGTGGTATAAATGATATGCTTGCTTTACTCAGCAGGTCGATACAATGATACCCAATTTGTATATTATTAATTTTCACTGCTTTTGCACAAAAAAAACCCTTTTATTCAAAAAGGAAAACATGTTTTTGCATCGCTATTGTCTGAGACATATCTTTTTTTTATTTTTCTCTGTATGAAGCTGTGTATGAGCTTGTTTTTTGCGGGATGAGTTGACGTTTTTATTTTCAAACAGAACTTGCCGTGCAGTATGTGTGACAAGATATTTTTACTCTGTAGGTTGATATAATTATGGTGATACCCAATTTATATAGTTTTTTTTATGTTGAAGCACTCTAAAAATGTAAGGTGTTTTTATTGTGTAAAACAATATTTATGCATAGCTATCTTCTGATAACCATAACTTTTTTTTTATTTTTTCACATACAGAGCTTTGTAAGGGAATTTTTGTGGGATGAACTGAATAATTGTTTTATACTACTTTGGCATTTATATGAGCTTTTCATCATTTTTTATTCCATTTTATAAGCTGCAAGATGAGCGAAAATCGCAATTCCATGATTGCTTGTTTTTTTTCCCATGGTGTTCACAATGCAAATTAAATAATATGACAGATTTATAGGATAGGTCATTATGCGCACTACAATACTTAATATGCATACTTTATTTTTTATCTTTTTCAGGGCAATTTGCATCTGGAAAGGGGAAAAGGGCAGTATATGTGTTTTTATTTTATTTTTTGAGTTTGTGTTTTACTTTTCCCCATAGGGGACTTGTAATAGTGATCTTCAGATCACTGTTACAATGGAGAGCAGTACACTGTTTACTGTTCTCCATTGCAGCTGTCAATCACTATAGCTGACCATGCCGACAGGGCACGACCAGGCATAATGACGTCACAGATAGCCTGGAAGCTTTTGTCAGGCTTCCAGGCTGTCAAGGAAACCATTGGAGCCCGAGATTGTGCCGCGGGAGCTCTGATGGAGACAGAAGAAGCCCTCTCATCCTGTCTTTACCTTAGCTGCCACGATTGATCGTGGCAGCTAAGGGGTTTATCACCTGCGGCCAGAGTGAGAGATGCAGCATGGGGCTAGCTTGAGAGCCTGCATGATGTCCAGAAGTCACTACCCACTAGGAAGTCTTTGTTTTTTCGAGTTTAAATTAAAGCTAATTGTACTGTGGTCACTTTTTTCATAAACAGTAACTGCTCCAACAAGTTCTGCTTAGTTAGAAATGATCAGATACAACAAAGCAATATTTCTAGTGGGATCTTTCACAAATTGGCCCATAAAATTATCCTGTAACAGGTTGAGGAACTTTCTCCCCTTAGTAGTACAAGCAGAACTGTGACCCCAGTCGATATCTGAGCAATTAAAGTCGTCCATTGTCACCACTGTACCTGCCTGTGCTGGCCGTTTGTTTATGCAGGTCTGTAGATTACACCAAAAGTATTTTATTCTGTGTTAACCTCCCCTTGTATTTCCACCCACAGAGTTTTCATTTCTTCACCATCTTCACATACAATTTCCTCTTTCACACTTGCATATCACTCCTTACATACAGACACACTCCCTCTTCTCCCTTCCTGTTTGCCCTGTCCTTCCTAAATAGAATAAAACCCTGAAGGTTAACAGTCCAATCATGTGAGTCCAGCCATGTATCAGCAAAACCAACCACATCGATCTGTTCTTCTAGAGTTAGCGCCTCAAACTTTAAATTCCCTTCCAGTTTTACATATTCAGTAGATGGCATGAAATTACATGGAATATTGTAGACACCAGTATCTTCAATGCTAGTTTGTAACACATGGATCTCCTTATCCACTGTGCTATTCCACTCCCACAGTGCACTTCTCCACCTGCCGATATACTCTGTCCCCTTTACAACATATCTACCCCTCTGTTTTCTAGATTGTCCTCCATCCTTATCCCTAGTTTAAAAACTCCTGCACCCCTTCTAGAATTCTCTCTCCCAGCACAGCAGACCCTTTCCATTAACATGTAAATTATCTACAAAAAGCAGATTATACCCCAATGAGTAAGCCCAGTGCTCTAAAAACCCAAATCCTTCCGTCCTACATCGAGACTTCTGCCAAGCATTTTACTCCCTGAGCTCCCGTTGTCATTCCTGAGTTGCGCATGACACAGGCAGTACTCCAAAGAACCTTGGAAGTTCTTCCATTCAGCTTGGAGCCTAGTTCTTTAAATTTATGATTTAGGATCCTTCACCTACCATGTATTTTGTCATTGGTCCTACAGTTGGGTCATCACCAGTCCTTCCCAGTAATTTATCTACCTGGTCCACCACATGCTGAACCCTGGCACTAGGGAGACAACAAGCCAATAGTTTGAGGTGGTCTTGGCAACAAATTATTTCAGCTATCTCCCTGATTATAAACCCCCTTATAACTATTATGTTTTCGTAGTTTGACAAAAATATGTATATGTATTTATTTATTTTTATTTGCGCTTTAGCACCGTTTTCTGTGATCAACAGCTTTTTTGTTTTTCAATCTAGGGCTTGTTTTTGCAAGCTGCTGGTAGTATTTATTAGTACAGTTTTAAAATATCTATTACTGTTTGATCACTTATTAATACAATTATTTGAGGAAGCAAAATGACAAAAAAAACCTTGAATTTTGGCATTGGGAATATGTATTTTCTACAATGGCGGTCACGGTGTCACGGTTCACGCCACGGTCCCTGCCATGGACCTTCGCCGTGTCCGTGCATGCCATGTCTCTCCTGGGGCTCGCTGTGCAGGGGTCCCGGCAGCCTGTGTTTTCTTCTGTATACTTGCCTGTCCTGTTGCTCCTGCTTCCTGGGGTACGTGCGCTGTGCCTCCCTGTACCCATCCAGTACCTGCTGTGTTTCTGCTGTCCTTGGACTCATACATTTATCTGCTGTATCCTGTCGTTATACCCGTCTAGTTACCTGCTGTATCCTGCCATTATACCAGTCCAATTACCTGCTATATCCTGCTGTTGCACCTGTTCAGTATCCTGCTGTTGCATACGTTTTCCTGCAGTACTGGTCTATCACTGCTTCCATGCCTGGAGTTCCTGTCCTGCACCTCGGCTGTCACCGCAGGTAGCCACATTAGGGGTAGCGACCTGGGGGTTCCCCGCAGAAAAGTCCATCATGCTTTTCAGCAGGCTCCGGTGAAGACCGGGAGCCCTTAAGACTCCGCTCCCTAGTGTGGATCTCTATCTTCCATCTCGCCTGCGGTGATCACAGTGGATCCACACCCGGTTACCAGCGATTGGCGCCTCAGCGCATGCTGTTACTGTCGGATCGTGACAAAATGGACTGACCATGGATCCCACCATGGTGACCCTGCCTAGTGCCTGCTGTTACCTCGCTGCTTGCTCATGATTCGCCCAGAGTGTCAGTACCCGTTCCCCTTGGCTCACGGCTCGCCCAGAGTGTCATTACCCATGCCTGCTGACTCATGGTTCACCCAGAGTGTTAGTACCCGTGCCCGCTGGCTCATGGTTCGCCCAGAGTGTCAGTACCCGTGCCCACTGGCTCATGGTTCGCCCAGAGTGTTTGTCTATATCCTGCCTACCTTATGGTCCCGCCCAGACATCCGTAGCTCATGGTCCCGCGCAGAGCGTCCATAGCTCATGGTCCCACTCAGGGCGTCTGTAGCTCATGGTTCCATTCTGTGAATTTGAGGGGGGTACTGTCACAGTTCACGCCGCGGTCCCTGCCATGGACCGACGCCGTGTCCATGCCTGAAATGTCTCTGCTGGGGCTCCCTCTGCAGGCGGCCTGTGTTTTCTGCTGGATACTTGCCTGTTCTGTTTCTCCTGCTTCCTGGGGTCCTGTATGTGCGCTGCGCCTGATAGGGCACGCACGCAGTAGCTTCCTGCCCTTTATTGGGTTTGGGCCTCTATTGCCTTCCTCTTGACCTGTGACCCCTGGCTATAAGGGGAACTTCCTGTCTTTGCTTCAGGGTCAGTCCATTGTTATACCTCATTCTGAGTACAGTGTCCATCTGGGCTCCTGCCAGCTTCTCCGGTCTGCTGTTCTGGACTTAACCCTGAGATGCCTGGTCCAGTTCCTGCAGTCCATTAGAGCTCCTGAACACCTGTCTGTTGTTTCTGCTGTCCCTGTACCCATCCAGTACCTGCTGTGTTTCTGCTGTCCTTGGACTCATACGTTTACCTGCTGTATCCTGCTGTTATACCCGTCTAGTTGCCTGCTGTTTCCTGCCATTATACCTGTCTGTTACCTGCTGTATTCTGCCGTTATACCAGCCCAGTTACTTGCTGTATCCTGCTGTTGCACCTGTTCAGTATCCTACTGTTGCATACGTTTTCCTGCTGAACCGGTCTACCACCACTTCAGTGCCTGGAGTTCCTCAGCTATCCCCGCAGGTAGTTACGTCAGGGGTAGTGACTTAGGGGTTCCCCACAGCAAAGTCCATCTTGTTTTGCAGCAGGCTCCGGTGAAGACTGGGGGCCCCTGAGACTCCACTCCCTGGCGTGGATCTCTATTTACCATCTCGCCTGCGGTGATCACAGTGGATCCACACCCGGTTACTAGCGATCGGCGCCTCAGTGCATGCTGTTACCGTCGGATCGTGAAAAAATGGACTGACCATGGATCCCGCCGTGGTGACCCTGCCCAGTGCCTGCTGTTACCTGCCGTCTTGCTATTCTGTTACTTGCCCGCTGGCTCACGGTTCGCCCAGAGTGTCAGTACCCGTGGCCGCTGGCTCACGGTTCGCCCAGAGTGTCAGTACCCGTGCCCGCTGGCTCACGGTTCATCCATGGTCCCGCCCAGAGCATCTGTAGCTCATGGTTCCGCCCAGAGCTTCGGTAGCTCATGGTCCCGCCCAGAGCTTCGGTAGCTCAGGGTCCCGCCCAGAGCGTCGGTAGCTCAGGGTCCCGCCCAGAGCGTCTGTAGCTCAGGGTCCCGCCCAGAGCGTCTGTAGCTCATGGTCCCGCCCAGAGCGTCTGTAGCTCATGGTCCCGCCCAGAGCGTCTGTAGCTCATGGTCCCGCCCAGAGCGTCTGTAGCTCATGGTCCCGCCCAGAGCGTCTGTAGCTCATGGTCCCGCCCAGAGCATCTGTAGCTCATGGTTCCGCCCAGAGTGTCTGTACCAGTTTTGCTTGGTTTCCCGCCCTGAGTTCCCTCCCATTTTGCCTACTGCTCCGTTTGTTTCTCCCATGCACCTCCTTTCCTAGGTTTTCCCTATACTGGCTATCATGCAGCCCGTACCTAGTTTTGGGATTGCCCCCGTAGAAGTTGCGGACCACTGACCTATGTGGAATTCCATTCTGTAATTTTGAGGAGGGGAGTACTGTCTAGGATCATGCTGCAGTCCCTGCCATGGACCGTCGCCATGTCCGTGCCTGCCATGTCTCTGCTGGGGCTCCCTGTGCAGGAGTTCCGGCGGCCTGTGTTTTCTGCTGTATACTTGCCTGTCCTGTTTCTCCTGCTTCCTGGGGTTCTGTACGTGCGCTGTGCCTCCTAGGGTGGGTGTCCGCGCGGCAGCTTCCTGCCCTTTATTGGGTTTGGGCCTCTATTGCCTTCCTCTTGACCTGTTACCCCTGGCTATAAGGGGAACTTCCTGTCTTTGCTTCAGGGTCAGTCCATTGTTGTACCTCATTCTGAATGCAATGTCCATCTGAGCTCCTGCCTACTTCTCAGGTCTGCTGTTCTGGACTTAACCCTGGTCCAGTTCCTGCAGTCCACCAGAGCTCCTGAACACCTGTCTGTCGTTTCTGCTGTTCCTGTACCCGTCCAGTACCTGCTGTGTTTCTGCTGTCCTTGGACTCATACGTTTACCTGCTGTATCCTGCCGTTATACCTGTCTGTTACCTGCGGTATCCTTCCGTTATACCAGTTATACCATAAATGGAAGGAGTATGGCAGAACTTCTAACCTACAACTACATGGCTGCTCACCTAAACTGACAGCCCAGACAAGGAGAACACTAATTAGAAAAGCAGGCTCACTCTGAAGGAGTTGCAGAGATCCATAGCTCGGGTGGAAGAATCTGTCCACAATACAATTACTAGTCGTGTACTTCACAAATCTGGCCTTTATAGTAGAGTGGCAAAAAGAAGGCCAGTTTTTTTTTAAAGCAAGCCATAAGAAGTAACGTTTACATTTTGCATAAAGCTATAGAGGGGACACCGCAAACATTTGGAAGAAGCTGCTCTGGTCAGATAAAACCTGAATGCCAAATGCTATATGTGGAGGAAAGTCAACACTGCACATCACGCAGAACATACCATCCCCACCGTGAAGCATGGTGGTGGAAGCATACTGCTGTGGGGATGCTTTGCTTCAGCAGGGACTGGGAAGCTGCTCAGAGTTGATGGAGGATGGATGGAGCTAAATAGGGTAATCCAGGAGGAAAACCTGTTAGAGGCTGAAAAATATTTAAGACTGGGACATAGGATCAGCTTTCAACAGGGCAACGGCCCTAAACATATAGCCAAAACTACAATGTAATGGGTAAAATCAAAACATATTTTTGTCTTACAGCCCAAACCTAAATCCTACCAAGAATCTGTGGCAGGACTCGAAAATTGTTGTTCACAAACGTTTGCTAACCAATCTGACTTAGCTAGAGCTATTTTGCAAAGAAGAATGTGCAAAAATCCCATTCTCCAACAGACTGCAGCTGTCATTGCAGCTAAAGGTGCTCCTATAAAGTATTGAACACATATGCCATTTTCAGTTTTCTAATTTGCAAAAAATTGGAAAAGCTTGTATCATTTTCTTTGCACTTCTTCTACACCCCCATATATATGAATGGGGGAGAACTTCTCAAGCTACAAGCTGGCCTCCACAGGGGATTTTGCCAAGTGACAGAACCCTTTGAACATTTTATGCAGTCACATGGTAGCTTTGTGTGTGTTATGTGGTGTAATGATTATTGTGTAATGTTTAGGTAATAAATCAGAAAGTAAAATGTGCATAGATAGGCATGAACTACGTGAACTCAACACAACTAGTAGTTACGTGATATTTACTAAATGAGGTCTAAAGGTTGAACATTACTTCCAGTAACACTGAGCACAAAGTTGCAGACTCTAAAAGTACAGAAAAGATATCAGTAAGGGCATTATTTCTTCTAATGCTGCTAAAAAAAGTCACTCTTTTCTACATTTGTAAATGTAATGTCCATTTAAGAAAATGCATGTCACCTTATATATAGTGACCTTTATACAAACAAACCAGTCAACTGCAATTATTCTCAGGTGTCTTTAACCCCTTCTTTACAGCCGGTCATAATTTTTTGGCTCTTTTTTTTTCCCTCTCGGCCTTCCAAAAGCCATAATTTTTTTTATTTTTCCATCTACATAGGTATATGTAGGTATATGGGGCAGGATGTACTTTTTAATAGTGTCATTGACCATAGAATATACTGGAAAACTAAAAAAAATTCTATGTTGAGTGACATTTGAACAAAAAAAAATAACATACTTCCACCATGTGTCAGGAGATCACGTGCCCACTCGAGTGTCAACGGCCTGACTTGGGGTGTATTCGTGACATTGTGCTCCCCCAAGGTCACACAAGGTCACAGTTAACCCCTGTCCACACAGGTACAGGAAGACCCCCAGGAGTGTGAGAATTTAATGATGATGATTTGAACTTTGAGCATTTTTTTTATACTTTTAAAATGTTTTTTTTTACCTTCATATTTAATACACTTGACCACTAGAGGCTTTGAAGTAATAGAAACCTTAATGCGTTGGCTATGGAAGCCTTCATTATGGTTCTAGCTACCATGGTAACCATGATAATGGGGGAACAATTGAAGGGAGGAACAGTAGCAAATTACTGTAATTAGCAACCTGCACCTGCCCTTTTTATTTCAACTTACGAGTAAGCACTCCCCATACAGACATCAAACTGGGGGGAAATTCCCCATCTATGATCCAGAAAAAAAACATTCTGATTGAAGGGCCCCCTTTGAAAGGGGTAACGTTCAAAAAGGACAATTGTAAAATACCTGTCAGATTCTATAACAAATCCAACTATATTTTACAATCCTTAAATTTTTTAAATACGAATAATTAAAAATTTAGTTTTTTTGGCAGTTTTTTGGGGGAATTTTGCAGTTGGTTTTCCGGGCCAATTGGGCCGAAAAAATTGGGGGGGGGGGGGGGGGGAATTGGAATTTTACGGGCAGAAATCCGTTTTGGAAGCCGTGGGTTTTGGAAACCCAACCCTTTCCAGAAAATCTGTGCTGTTAACTAGCAGTCTGATTTTTTTACTGAGGCCCTTTGGCAAAGGTTTTTAACATTCTGTTTCAAACGTTTTCCAAATCCAAAATCTGCAAAAAAACCCCGGCTATAAATCCTTCCAAATGTAAAAAAGGGCCCTAATGCTACTTTTTTCCATTCATTGATCAATAAAGGGGAAAATCCCCTACAAAGGAAGGGGAGGGAGGGGGTTAAAATTTAGCCGCAAAAATAAACGGGGGCTTTCCCTTAAAATGGATCGTTCAACAAGAAAAAAAACATTTTAAACAAAAACACTTTCCCAAAAGTTTTAACTTTTTTGTTTTTCATTCAGGTTTCTGGTAATAAATTGAGGCCAATTCCCCCATATTGTGCATAACTGAAATCCTAAATTGTTGGGTATATGTAATTAAAAATTTAAATATACAGTCATCGTTTGTGATCTGTGATTGCAAGAAGATTGGCAGAACATATACTGTAGCATCTTAGCTAAAAATAGGTATTCTAACAACCAAAGCTTAGCTCCTTGAAGCCAATGCAAAGTAGAAAGCTTCAATATATAGTGGCTAAATCTTTTCAGTAGTTTCCCATATTAACTGATTACTACTGGTTCAAAATGAGATGAGAACCCTAATAAATCTGGGGTTTATCCAATCTTCTGGTTGACCACTGGGAATTATAGAAGGGTGTCTATGAAACAGCAGAATTAGAAGGGATGTAACTATAATCTTGTAATCTAATGTAAGATGATCAGCAATGAGAGGACTCAAAATTAAACACACAAGACAGTACGGGAACACAGGCAAGGAGAACCGCCTGGAACAGGTATCAATACTGTAAATTGGGAAAAATTTAGTCCCGTCCCAACAACATTTGGGGTGCGCAAAGCCAAGCCTACCTTTAATTTTTGAGAAGGAGCACGAGTGTGACAAAGTAAATCAAAGTAAATTAAAAAAAGTTGGGTTAATGTTGTAAAATGTTGCTTTGTGTGGAAAAGTTCCTAACGCCTTTTGTTCAAGGGGTTTTCATCCGAAACTGGAAACCCCCCTTTTTTGATTCCAAAATTTTTAAATTTCTTAACTTGCCTAACTTCCCCCATAGAGGTAGAGGTGACAGGATTCTGTAACTTAAACAGTAGATACATTTATTACTGGTATTGCTGACTAAGGCTTTAAAAGGGGGGCCCCCTAAAAAATAAAAAAAGGCCCCCCATTTAACCTTTCCCCCTGGCCCCTTTCAGCAGCTCTAAAAGATCTTCTGTTTACAATCTCCTACTTCCAAACGGGGACAACACCTATGCAGTTGCTAATTGGCCTCTTCGTATATCACTGTTTGGAGCCAAGTACAGTTTTTTTTATTGGGCACCAGGAGCATTAGGTCAATTTTCTTTAACGAAGTGGACAACTCCTTAAAAGTAACACAAAAATAATGCACCAACAATTATCACTAGTGGCACTAGGAGTAATTTTTATCTACTCATTAGGTCTGAAAGAAATATTATAGTAAAACATGCAACTAGGTTTGATAATTGATGATTAAAGGGGTATTTCCATCACATTACCGCTGGAATAGTAAGGTAATGGAGAAATGGCCTCCTGCTCAGCTCTCTCCATTCATTCCTTAAAATAATAAAAACAGAAAAACGAACCCCCCCATAGAAATGAGGAGAGCTTTTGTTGTTTAATTTTGGGTATGCTAGTTTCAAAATAAAAAAATGGGGACGGAAAATAAATTTAGACCCCCTTTTCATTTTCCCCTTTTGTTTCAAAGCAGCCCTTTGGGAAGTCCCAAAAAATTTTTTTTTTTTTTCACATTAATGTACAACCCCTGGCCCCCATCTTGAAAGGAAAAAAAAAAAAGAAATGTAGAAAATTTTTGCAAATTAAATTTAAAAAAGTAAAAAATGACATATGAAAAGGTCATAAGTATTCAGCCCTTTGCTCAGGGATTGAGTAAAGCCCCCTTTTGGGGCTAGTACAGCCCCCAAATCTTCTTTGGGAATTAAACAACGTTTTTCACAAATTGGGTTTGGAGAACCCTGGGCCCTTTTTTCCCTTTTAATCCTCTTTAAATTCCCCCAGGTAGGAAAGGTGAACGTTGGTGGACAGCCCTTTTTTTAGTCTCTTCAAAGAAAAAGTTTTCATCCTTTTATATCGTTTTACTTTGGGGCCCCATATTTTTTTTCAAATTTCAACCATCGTCCTTCCCTGCGCTGAAAAAACACCCCCCCTAGCATGAAGCTGCCCCCACCATGGGATCCCTGTTGGGATTGTATTTGGGGAAAAGATGGCAGTGGGCCGGGTTTTTAAACCCCCCACCCCCCCAGAAAATACAGGGCCCGGGGGGAGGGGTTGGCATACTTCTCACTCCCATTGCACCCACCAGGTTTATTCTCCCTGTACCCTCTCCCCTTTCCCCTCCCTTTTTAGGTCCACACCCCAGACTCTTTCCCGGGCCCCCTTTTTCCCTCAGAGTCGGGAGTTATCTACAGACCCCCCGGCCACCCCGCCATTTTTTGGGTCAAATTTTTCTGCCTGGCTTTCCTCATTTTTCCCTCCAAAAATGAAATACCCACACTCATCATGGGCGATTTCAACATCCCCATTGACTACCCAGGTCTCCTTCCCCTCTCATTTCTTCACTAACCTCTTCTCTTGGCCTCTCGCAGTTTCCTGCCCCAACTCACAAGGGATTGCAACTCTTTTGATCTGGTCTTCTGTCGCCTTTTGCTCAATTTCTAATCTTACCAACTTCCTTATGAACTCTCGGATAAAAACCTTATTCTTTTACATCAACAACTTCAGCCTTCTCGGGACACCCCTACCCGTCGCCCATTCCCCCGAAATCTCCCCCCTATCAACACTCGGGAGCTCTCAGACACCATACATTCCTCACTCCCCCCAATCTCCCTCTCTCCTGTCCTGACCTGGCGTTTAAAAAATTACAATGAAACTCTCCTACCACCCGGGACATTTTGTCACCACTCACACACCTACCACCAAGCCAACGCCCCAGCCTTGGCACACCCTAGACCCATTTTCAGCGCTGTTCCAGGTGTACTGGGGCGCTGTGAGAAAGTCAAAGCCCTGCAACTTCCCCCATACAAATTCATGCTCAGGACCACCACACTGCCCTTCACTGCCCAAACAAAAATTTTACCCCCCTCACTCAACACTAACAACAACCCAAAAACCGTTTGATACCTTCCCTCCCTCCTCAGGCCCAAAGCTCGGGCCCCCGGGTCACTGACCCTGTCGAAGACCTAGCCACTCACTTCAAAGAAAAAAAGACAGCCCCGGGCAAAAAAAACACATCACAATCCCCAATTAACCCCCATCCTTCCCCCCTGCACGTCCCTAATCTGCTCTGGGGCCCTTTGCCCCACATCAGAAGAAGAAGTGCCAGCTTCCCCCGATCTGCCGCCCCCCATTGCTCTATCCCCATTCCCTCCCCCCTTGTCCGTCCCCATTTCTCCAGCTGTCCTCTCTCCCCTCATACAACTGTAACCCTCTCCCCCCTGGGATCTTTCCATCCTCCTTTTAAACCCCTTTTTATAACTCCCTTATTTAAAAAAGCCCTCTCGGGGACCCCTCCCCCCCCAAAACACCGACCAGTCTCAACCTCCCTTCATCTCCAAACTCAGGAAAATTTGGGTCTACCCGCCGATCCACTATCTCTCTGCTAATCTCTTCTAGACCCCCTGCAATCCGGTTTCCGCCCCACACCCAAGAAACTGTCTTTCTAAAGTTTCAAAGACCCCCTGACAGCAAATCCAGGGGAACAATCTCGCTGTCTTCGGATCTCTCTGCAGCATTTGCACTGTTGATCACCCCTCCTCCTCAACACCCGCACCATCGAAAACCCGGGCACCCGCTCTCTCTTGGGTTTTCCCTTTCCCACCCCTGACCGCCCTTCAGTGTCCATTTTTTTCCGGTTTCTACCTCCTCTCCTCTCCCCTTGCTGCGGGGGTTTCCCCAGGGGTCCGTTCTTGGGCCCTCCTCTTTCACTCTACACACCCCCCTTTGGAAAACAATCAGCAGAATTTTTCTTTCATACCACTCACCTGAGACACCCAATTAAACACCCCACCTAGACACACCCTCCCCGCTACAGAACACCCGTGACTGTCTGTCCGCGTCTCTACATATGTCCCTCCTACTCCAAAAAACCTCACTAAAACTGAAATTCTATCATCCCACCTCTATACACCCACCTCACCCTGCTATTCCTCTCATGTGGGTACCACCATAACTCCAGGGACAGGCCCCTGTCTGGGGGGTTTTAAATAACTCTATCTGACCTTCACCCCCTATATCAAATCCCCCTTTCCTGCCCGTCACCTCAAGAACATCTCCAGAATCCGTCCATTTTTCACTGTGGAAACAACCATACTCCATTACTGGCCTTTTTCATTTTCGTCTTTACTACTGTAACTCCCCCCTTGGGTCTTCCCTCTGTAAACTCCCCCTCTGCAATCTGTCCCGAATGCAGCAGCCAGGCTTTTCTTTCTTTTCCCGCCGCTTACTGATGCCTCCCACCCGTGTCAGTCTTGCCCGGGCTGCCTATTCAGTACAGAATACCCAAAATAAAATCATCACCTCAACAAAAAGGGTCTCCACAGGGTGCACCCCCATAAACTCCTCCCTTAAACCGTTACCACCATACCCTTTTTCTCCGCTCTGTCTGATCTAAGACTACACACCTCACCACCGAACCTCCCAGCCCGTCTCCAAGATTTTGCACGTATTGCACCAGTTTTTCTGGAACATGTTTCCCCCATGTAAAAGGCACACTACAACCCCACAGTTTTATTGCCCCGAAAACTCATCTTCTTAGACAAGCCTACCAAGATCCCAATTTTCAACCCCCCAAATTCTGTCACAGATTCGTCACTTCCGCCCTTTGGGACCCACAGGCACTTATCTTATATAATGATGGTTGGGATGGCAGGGTTTATCCACATTTTTTGTATACTACCCCATCTTTATCAACATGGCTGGCCCCTTGTAAAAAAAGCACTTTCCCTTTGTTTCACCCCTACACCCTAATAATTGTAAGCTCTTGCGAGCAGGGCACTCACACCCCGGTCTCATTTTTCTAGCTTTTTTAAATGTAATGTCGGTTTTTCTTGCTTACTCCCCTATATTTAAATGCTGCGGAATATTTGGCGCTTATAAATAAAATTTTTTTTATTATTATTATTAGAATTAACACCAAAAAGTTCAATCTTCGTCCACAACCCGGAATCTTATTTTTCATAGTCTGGGAGTCCTTCATGTGTTTTTTTTTTTAAACTGTAGCGTGCTTTTATATGTCTTGCACTTAGGGGAAAGGGTTCCATTGGCCCGCACTCTCCCTAAACCCTGACTTTGGGGGGTCAGCATAGTTGATTTTGGGCTTTTTTTCCCATTTCCCTACTGCATACCTCTCTCACCAAGGCTTTTCTCTCACAATTGCTTAGTTTGGCTGGACAGCTAGGTCGTAGAAGAGTTGTGGTTTTCCCAAACTTCTTCCATTTTAGGATTTTGGAGGCCCGTGC